>CAUYPO010134710.1:0-17250 GCA_963574435.1 Cheirogaleus major
TGTGTGTGTATGTGTGTATGTGTGTGTGTATGTGTGTGTGTATGTGTGTGTGTGTGTGTGTGTGTATGTGTGTGTGTGTATGTGTGTGTGTATGTGTGTGTGTGTGTGAGTATGTGTGTATGTGTGTATGTGTGTGTGTATGTGTGTGTGTATGTGTGTGTATGTGTGTGTGTATGTGTATGTGTGTGTATGTGTGTGTATGTGTGTGTGTGTATGTGTGTGTGTGTGTATGTGTGTGTATGTGTGTATGTGTATGTGTGTGTATGTGTGTGTATGTGTGTGTGTGTATGTGTGTGTATGCGTGTGTGTGTGTGTGTGTGTGTGTGTAAAATGCAGCACCGTGCATAGCACACACTGGCCAGGAGCGGAAAAACAACACAGTAAGAGCTGCCCAGGATCCCGACACAGCCCTGGCAGGAGTCAGGATAAGGAAGAACCACAGAGAGTTAGAGCCAACAGGAACCTCAGAGACCTCAAATCCAAACCCTTCATTTAACAGGTGGCAGGGAGCAAAGGCTCAGAGAGGTTGAAAACCTTGTCTAAAGTTGCAGAGCTATTTAGTAACAGAGCAAGGGTCAAACTCAGGTCTATCTGACTTGCAAACACCCACGGCCCCTTCACTCCACTCCAATCCATCTGGCCACAGACAGCCCCCTTGTAGGGTCTCCTTCCCACAGAGGGCTTTGGTCAGGGAGCCCCCGATTTAGCCCTCCTTCCTGCAACTAGCCCCCTGGAACAGGCACCACATTACGGCAGAGTGCCACTGAGAAAGCCTTGGGTGAGGGGGTGGTGGAGATTCCCTTGAACTAGGAGCTGAGGGGAATAGGTATCAATTACCAAGCATGTGGAGGCGCTATGCAAACAACATGCAAACTACATGTAAATGACCACAGGTTATTGATGAATCAACAATTTGAGCTTTTTGAAAAAAAAATTTGTAACTGGATCACACTATATGATGTGACTCTCTTTTCTCTCTTGGCTTTCTGCCGAGTGGAAAGACACACAATTTGTGCTTGAGTGACCGAACCATGCCTCGCTCAGTGAGGGGCCTGCTGACTCCTGTATCCAGATGCCCCGGACACGCCTCACCGATGCCCGGGCAGCACGACTCTCCGGTACCCAGGGCCGCGTCTGCCTTTGAGTGGTGTGTCGGGGCAGCGAGCCGCCCCCGGGGGACCTCTGGCTGAGACCTCGGACAAACCCAGCAGCCTGCTGACTCCAGCTGCCCAGAGGGGAGCAGAGCGTGCTGTTCTTCCCGGCGGTGACAGGCAGCACCCAGAGGGGCCCAATACCCAGGCCAGGATCCGTGCTTGAGGACCAAAGCCCCGCAGCCCTTCCCTAACTCAGGAGAAAGGCTCCTCTCCTGGGCTCCACTCCCAGGCACTGCCGGTGGTGGCTGTGAAGGAGCCATGCTGAGCTGGTGGGGGCAGCTCTGGCCAGCACCCCGGGGTAGAAGGTGGACAGGTCTAGTCCGCAGCAAGAAGGTTAGAGGTTAGACATCTGGGAGGCCTGCCTGAGGCTCCACCGTGTGTGCTCTGGAAACTTGGCCAATTCAATCCACATTTACTGCGGATCTGCGATGTGCCAGACACGGCGCTGGGCATTCTGGAGAATGTGCAGAAACAGACAGGATGTGGTCACTGCCCAGGTCACTACCCTTGGGGCACTGACAATCCACCAGAGGAGAAGAAACACGTGTAGATGTAACTTAACAGCGCTTTGACACCTGCTTGGAAATGCGTGTGTGTGTGTGTGTGTGTGTGTGTGTGTGTTGTCATATAAGAGCACCAGCGTGTGTGTGGGGGGGAAGGGCTGGCCCACCCAGGCCCACTTGGAGCAATATGTTAACAACGATAATAAAACTACAGAGACCTACCACTTGCGGCTTGCCTATAATATGTTAGGCATAATAATACTAAGCGCCCTGTGTGTGTTCCTTATGTTCTTCCAATAGGAAGTAGACACTACTATTAAGGTCCCCTTTGATAGATGAGGAAATTAAAGCTCAACGAGGTTAAATAAGTGACTCTCCCCAGGTCACATAGCTAGAAGTTCAAAGCAAGGATTTGAACCCAGGCCTGCGGGAGCCCCTGTGCAGGCCCCTGCCTCGCTCCTCAAGACCCTCGCTCCAAGGCAACGGCAGCTGCCTCCTAAAGGAATGAGCCTGCAGTTCCCACAGCGCAGCCAGCCCCGGCCCCCCAGGGCAAGCAGGGCACATTCTGTGGCCATGACCTCTGTCACAGCGGCATGGGGCCTTTGGCTCGCCTTGGCACCCAGTCAGCAGACAGAACTGGAGTAGCCTCCTCCACGGACACATCTGTGCGAGTTCCCAGATGCGGCCATGCTTGGCTGTCATGGTCCGGCTCGGAGGCCCAGCCCTTCTCCTGGGTCAAGGGCGGCGTTGTCTGCTCAGCCCAGCCACAACCCGCGCTAAAGGCGGCACGCAGGCGGGGCTTCCGGCTGCATTCCCTGAGGCGGACAGGGCAGAGCCCAGCGTTAGGGTGCTGGGAATGCGGGAGTTCAGAAGGAAAGCAGACAATTGGACCAAGGCTTTGCCCCCGACCGGCTTTGACAGACCCTCTGAATCTGTTTCCCCCTCACGGCTCCTGCTCCACCTCCCTTCCAGGGGCACGATAACAACAGGAAAAAATTGTGCATCAAAAAAAAAAAAGACTTTGAAAGTTAAATATGCACAAATGTAACACAAAGGGAGAAACGTGGGTGCCCAGGCCTGCCCGGGCAAGGGGCCAAGTGAAGCCAGAGGCCCTACGTCCCAGGCACAGAAGCTACGCTGGGGACGGCAGGTGCCAGAGATAACCCAGAGTTCCCCAGTAGGAAAGGACTCCACTAGTGACGAGAATTTAAAGAGGGGGCAAGCACGCCTCACAAAAGTGGCCCAGCAGGGCCGGTCCCTGGCAGTGTGCCCAGGCACTCATTGGCACTTGGTGGCCCAGGCACTGCCTGGCGATGATATTATGGTCTGGCAGGTCCGGGCAGGGAGCCCCAGCATGGACTGGACACCCACGCTGAGGACGGCACCACCAGGCCATCCCCCCAGCGCTGCCTGGACGCGGCACAAGCACCTCTACTGTGAACGGCAAAGACACACTCAGTTTTGCAACAGAACGAGAACATTAAGAGCAGGTGCCAGCGTTTTTCCCTCCTCCGGCCTGCAACAGAGATCCCCTAAGTGGGAGTTGGGCAGAGGTAATCAGACCATTGGGTTCAGCAGGACAAGCCCAGAGGCTGCAGCTGGCTGGCACAGAGATACCTGGAGAACAACAGAGCTAGAGTGCTTTCGGGAAGCTGCGTGGGGCTGGTTGGAGAAGCAGCACTCGTGGCCCTGGTGTGCCACCCTCAGTACGTCCTCACCCTGGCCCTAGCTCTCTGCTCTGACCCTTCTTCCCTGGGACTGGTGGAGCTCAGCTCATTCCCACCCAGAGCTCACTGTGACCCCATCCTGGTGGCCTTTCCAAACCCCCCACCTCTGCCCTAGCCCCGACGGGCAGCCCGGGGTTCCCTGTGTGCAGCAGCTTCAGCTCTGGGATCCTGGGCACTGCCAGGTTCATGTTCCTCCAGCCACCCAGCCCTCCTGCTTCTCTGCCACTGCAGAGCAGAGGACAGGAGGGCAGAGTGAGGACTGAGGCAAAATGGCCCAGGGAAGCCCCGGCTTACTTGGGGTCTCATGCTCTATTTTTATCCTTTCTAAGTGGCCCTCAAGCCAGCCAGCTTGGGGTGCCGCGAGTACCTTCGGCTGCTGCGGACTCACCGGAGGGGGATCTTGACACGGAGGTAGCGGTCCACGGCAATGGCCAGCAGGGCCAGGATGGAGCTCTGGGTGAGGATGAGGACTGGGCAGGCGACCATGAGGCAGGTGTGGAAGTAGGTCTGCGGCCCAATGTTGATGAGGATGGCAAGTGGGATGACTAGGGCGCCCACTGCCACGTCAGCCACCGCCAGCGACACGATGAAGCAGAAGGTGGCGTCCCGCAGGGCCTGGTTCACCTTCACCGCCCAGATCACCAGCACGTTCCCAGGCACGGAGACCAGGGCGATGAGCACCTCGATGCTGATGTAGGCGGCCTGGAAGGCCGAGATGGAGGGCGGCATGGCGGGCACCGGCTGGGCACATCAGCAGACAGGCGCCGAGGGGCACGTGGCAGGCACCTGTGGTCAGGAAGACGGGGATGGGGAGGCCTGCGTGGGAGGCTGGAATCCCGCTGCCCCACTTGGCACACCCAGCCCCTGCCCAGGCTGGCAGGGGTCCTCAGCCCTTTCCCTGCCTAATCTTCCCTGCCTCCCCTTATCATCCCAGAGGTTCCATTCAGCAACTTAAAATAGCAGCAGTCTTCCACTGGCTGTGTTATCAGGTGCGAGGCAGCTCCCAGCACGCACACACGACTGCAGGGGTCTCCGTGCCCACCTCTGCCCACCCTGCCCTGAGAACAGGGCGCAGGCAGCTCACCATCCTGCCCGCTGGCCGGCAGGGGGTCCTACAGCCAGTGCCCAAACTTCCCGGGACCTGGTGCCGCCCGGAGCTCCGGGCCGCGTCGCCGGGCTGGGCTGGGCTCTGGGCACCGAGCGGCAGCTCACAGTCCCCCAGGCTCCCGCCGCAGCGCGCCCAGCCCGGCCTTTCAAGCAATCACATGGTGCGGCGGAGGCTCGGCCCGGCCGCTTTTAAAGAGGTAGCGCCCCTGTTCCACACCTGGGACTGGCGCGGCACAGGAGGGTCTGGGGCACGGAGCTCAGGATCAGGCCAGGGCGCGGGCTCCCGATTCCCCAGCGTGCGCGCACACCCGCCCTGAGCCCACCCGCTGGAGATGTCGCGGGTGCCTGGCTCTTAGCCGTCCCCTGGTCCCGCTCCAGCTCTGCCAGGGACCCTTGCTGGTCGCCTGCCCCACGGGGGCATTACAGTCGCTTCTTTCAGCTTCTCCTGCACCCCCATCTGGGAGCCCCAAAGGCAAACGTTGGCTCAGACTTACCCAAGGTCACCAAAGCTGGCAGAGCTCCCAGCCACCTGAGCCGTTCTGTCCCAGTGCCCCCACACCTCGACGCCTTCAGCGGCCGCTGGCTCCGCGGATGCCTGGAGAACCCACGGTCCGCCTGTTAGGTCGGGTCCAGGGGGATGGTAGCCGGCGGGGACTCAAGACTCGGGCGCCGGCGCCTCCGTCGCCCCCGGCGCGGCGCGGGAGCAGAGTGACAATCGGGCTCCGCACACCGGGAGGGGGCGGGGGCGGCGGCAGCACCCGCGGGCCCCTCCCTCCTCATCCTCCGTCTCCTCCCCCATCCCCTCCTCTAAACAAAGGAAGTGATACTGGGTGAGAAAAGCTAGAAAAAATTGTGAGCTTTTTCAAAGGGTCTGGTGTGTGCACCCGGCCTCCGGGCTGGACAGAGGCGCCACCTCCCTGTGTCCGCTCTCTCCCTTCAAAATGTGGGATGCCCGGAAGCCCTGGTCTGGCCTCCAGAGACCCCTCACCTGTCACAGCACAGCATCTCCCCTGCAGGGGTCCAGAATGCCCACCCTCAGACCTGGTGCAGCGAGAGATGGCAGCCCAGGCACTATCCCCCTACCCGAAGCCCTGCGCGCTCCATGAAACCAGTCTCCGCAGAGTCTCTGCACATCGCTTTGCAGGCTCTAGCCTGAGTCACTACCTTCCTCTCTCATCCATCTTTCAGAGCGGCCTTTTAGTCTATTAGCAATTTCCATTTTGCAGATGAGGATGCCGAGGCTGGGGAAGTGGCCAGCTTCCCGGGATCTCGGTCAGTGTCCTTGCTCTGCGCTCCTCTTCCTCCCTCCCTCTCCCTCTCCCTCTTCATAGCATGTCCTATGCCGCAAGGTGTCTAGTCCAAGCCCCTCATGTCACAGATAAGTAAGCAGACACAGGGAAGGAAGGGACTTCTGAGAGGCCACAGGGCAAATCCTAACAGGACCAGAGTATGAGACCCAGGCTCCCGACTCTCTCCACTGTGTCCAGAGCCCCCTCTGGGCCGCCTCCTGGCAGTTTCAGGTTAGGTAGCCCATTGGTGTTGACTAAGGCCCCCCCGGGGTTGACCCTCGGAAAAAATGGGTGCCTTGAAGAGATCCCAAACTGA
Organism: Cheirogaleus major; assembly: GCA_963574435.1. Classification (NCBI taxonomy): domain Eukaryota; kingdom Metazoa; phylum Chordata; class Mammalia; order Primates; family Cheirogaleidae; genus Cheirogaleus; species Cheirogaleus major. Next base: position 6,097 of record CAUYPO010134710.1, read on the forward strand.
GAATTCTCATTCATGGGTGTTGGTAGAGGGCCCTGGGAGAGCAAAGAGAGTCAGACTGGGGGACCCCAGTGCCACCTAGCCACCATCCAGCCTCTGGGGGGCACTGCCCCCACTTTGGACTCAAGAGAGGGGCTCTGCCCAAAGGAGGGGGAGCAAACTGCTTCGGCTGGGGTCTGCGCTGAATCACAGTGGGGAGCGGGTAGGGCCAGAACGTGAGTAGCTGGGAGGAGGGAGGTAAGGGCCATGGAGTCCTCCAGAGGAGGCCCAACCTGGGAAAAGAGAACTTCCATTTCTGCCTTCATGGGGAGCAAGAAATCTGTGCCCCAGACAACAGCATTTCAATTCTTCCCTAGGGGCCAGTTGGAGGAACTAGGAAGCGTGAACTCTCCTTCCTCCTCTTTCACGCCACTTCCCCCGATGTCTTGTCAACACGCCCACTCCCCGTGCCACCCAGACACGCAGGCCTTCGCATCCACCCCCTGCCCCACAGCCCTGCCCTTGACGTCAGCCATTGCGGCTCAGGGCTTTTTTCTCTCAGCTTCCCAGCTGTGGCTCTTCTAGCTGCCAGGGCAACCTGCAAAGACCCAGTCGTGCCCAGCTTGGGGCAGGGGGCAGATGATTGGGGTCACGCTCCCTGACCCTCAGCAGCATCTTCGGCCACACACACACACTGTCACCCCCAATTCTTACCATGGGTTGCTCCCGTGTTACTACATGCATTTGCATAATATCTGCAGATAATCTCTTCCTCAATTCTGGACAAAATGAGCCCAAACCTTCTTCCCTTCTCTCCTCCCTCCTTCCACCCCTGCCTGTTCCCGGGCCAGGCCTCCTGAGGGATTACATGGGTCTATTTGAGAACAAAGCTGGCCAAGGCGGGTCCAGCCCAGAGAGGTGCTTTGCAGAGTCCTCTTCTGCAGGGGCAGGAGTTGGGGCGGGGTCGGTGCGGAGCTCTGCTGGGCAGCCGGGCCATTTGGTGTGGTGAAAAGAGCACTTGACTGAGTGTCAGAAGAGCTGGAAGCTGCTTTCTAGGCCAGACTCTGCCACTCACGGGCCGTGTGGTCTCAGCAAGTCACTGTTCCTCTCCCAGCCTCAGTTTACCCATCTGTCAAGTGATGTCTATTGTCCTTTCCTGCTCCAGCAGCTGGTAAATCCATTCCAAGGTGAGAGAGACAGACTGAGACGGAGACCATGGAGCTTGGTCTTCCCATCCGGAAACCTTCTCGGTCCCAGCTCCCCCTTGCAGGGCGGATCCCAGGGCTGAGAGGAGGGGAGCTTTGTGATGGAGGCAAGTGGAGGGAGAGGGGAGCCCAGAGGTCTGTGGTGGGGAGAGGACCATGTGGGAGGGTGCAGGCAGAACAGGTAGAGCCAAGGTGTCTGGAATTCACCCTGAGCCAAAAATTCTCTGGCTTTCACAGTGTGTCTAGAACCCCCTAACTAGATGAACCTTCCCACACCAGATCCCTTCATGCTCTGCAGCCATGCAGTCCTCCAAGCTTCGCCCTGCCTCCAAAGCTGAGCCTTGGTTTCCTCATCTGTAAAATGGGAATACCTACCACCTCATATGCTAGTCATAAGAATGTAATGAGCTGACTTATAGAGAGAGTCTAGCGCAGATATTTTAGGCAAGTAGGTGAGGCCAGGAGTTCAAGACGAGCCTGGGCAACAAGGGAAGACCCTGCCTCTACAAACAAAAGGCAAGTAAGCAGTCCCAGGCCTGGGGGTTGGGGGGAGGGAAGGAGAGTGCAAACTTATGAGATCTGCTCTGGCTAGCTAGTGACACTAAAGGCACCACAAGGACCAGGTTTAGGTGCCCTTAACAACGCCCAGTGCAAAGCTCCTATTCTGCATGTGACTCTGGGACCAAGGTAGTGCCACAGCAGGTATAAAGATCCCCAGTGCCTAGTCCTCACTCCCACTCCTCCTTTACCTCTTGGTCCTACTTCTGTCCTTTCAAAGCCCCTGTCCTGGCTTTCTCCACTAGCCCCTCTCCCTGTGGCCTCTCTCCTGTGGGCAGGGGTGAATGGGGAAGAGGGAGGGCTGAAGCGGAAGCATGCGTGGGAGGTGACCCTGCAGGACAGCCCTGTGCCTGCTCCTTCCTGGAGCTCTCCAAATTGCACTAGACTCCCCAGGTCAGGAAGGGCTGCCCAGGGAGGCTGAAGTCATCAACCTTGGACACCCCTTGGGAGCCCAGCAAGGAAGGCAAGGGCTGGGGGTGTCAGGGCTTGGGGGTGGGGGCAGTGGATAACGTTTTAGAATGTTCCCCTGTTCCTTTCCTGCAGGCAGGGAGATATTTTTGGACCCTGTCTCATTTTTTCAGCATGACTCTGGGCAGTGGGTGTACATAGAGGAGAATTGTGGGATAAGAGCAGGCAATTGGAACCAAAAGACTTCTGGATGGCAGGGAAGCCCTTGGCCCTTCCCCTAAGTGGCCCATCACCTGCCCTGTCTGGCCCGGCAGTGACTTACTGGAAGTTCCCTCCCTCTCCTTTTCTGCCACCCTCCTCCTCTTCAGATTTGCAATCTAGGTCTCTCTGCCTCCTTCTGGCTCCTTCCCTAGGTCGGGCCCTGTAGGAAGAGCACAGGCTGCGAGTCCCCTGTGAGCCCGTGAGGAGAGTGGGAGGCCCGGGAGAGGTCAAGGCCATTTCTTTCGCCCACGTTCCTCCAGACAGTACAGAGCTGCTCCTAACCCCTGAAGCAAGGTTGTTGCTTTCCATCCTTGCTCGGCCTCATCATCATTCATTATTCATTTATTTATTCCATCCCGCAAACATTTACGGAGCCCCTTTTGTGCATCAGACAGTGGGCTGAGCACTGGGGACAGAGGTACGGCAGCCGTAGTCTCCCCTGCAGTCTCCAGAAAGAGTTCACAGTCAGGTAGGGACATAGGCAAAATGACCCCAATACACACCCCTCCCGTGAAGACCAGGACACACCTCCAACGTCTAACCGAAGCCTTTCCTGCCCCCGCCAGCATGTGTCCCTTCTAATTGAACTCCAGCAGGGATGGCCAAGACCTTGTGCCAGAGCTGGAAGGACAGCCGGCAGCCTCTAACCTGGGGTCTCTGCACACTGAGGACCCCTTAGGGATCTGCACATGAACCTCAGGGCTTCCGAGTCTGGGAAGGAGGGTCAGGGCTTGGGGCTCAGGGAGCAAACCCTGAGTTTATATATTTATTTCATATAGAAAGTGCTGGCGTAAGACTTTCTTCGAACATAAGATTTTATTAGCTCTGTGGCTTTTAAAAAAGAGTTAAAATCTGAGCTTCAACCCAACTCCTCCAGGTAAGGAAACTGAGACCCAGAGAGGGAAGAAACTTGTCCAAACACACCGGGGAATCAGGGGCAGAGCCTGGTGCCTGAGAAGGGTCCTAGAAAGGAGAGAGGCTCTGAGCCCTGGTCCTGCCTGGCCCTCGGGGAATCCCTTGAGCACCAGCCTTCAAACTCAGAATTGGTAACGCCAGGGCGCTGGGCTTTCACACCCTCCCCGTCTCCCGGGGGAGGACGGCAGGCTGCACAGCCTCCTAGAGGGGACCAGCTCCGGGCAGACACGTGTCTACGTAATAATAAAGGCCCCTGTCGTGTGCACGGCAGTCTAGTGCTTGGGAACAAATTCCCACCGACGGCATCCCACTTGCTGCTCACCTGGGAGGTGGCAAAGCAGGTGTTATTATAACAGCTCCTGATCACAGATGAAGAAGCCATGTGGCAGAGCCGAGACGGGAACCCGGGTCATCCCAGGCCCGACCTCGCTGTGACGTGTGTTACTTGTGACGGAGCATGGGAGGCCTGGGTGGTGACTGGAATTGCTGAGCCATGTGGTCTGAGAGGGCTTCCTGGAGGAGGAGAATGGAGCAGCCCCGTCCGTTCGTTTGTTTCTTTGGTATTTATTGAAGACCTGCTATGACGATGCCCTCTAAGAGCTCCACACATGGGGGCTGGAGGCACGGCCGGGGTCAAGCCCAGCTCAGAGTCAGCTAGAGCTCGAGATGATGTGTTCCAGGCGTCATAGACAAGGGGGAAGGGCACACTGCCTGGCCTGGGCTGGGACGGTTTCTGGAGGAAGCAACACATAGCCTGGTCCTTGGAGGAGGCATAAGATGCTCTGTTCCCGTGGAGAAGGGCGGGTGGCGTGGGGGAGGACGTTGCGGGCAGATGAAAGAACACACAGCCTGAGCAAGGACGTGGGAAACTGCTCAGCATGTTTCGGGCAAGACTAGGGCCCGGCTGGGCAGCAGGGTGACAGCTAGGGGCCACGGTGTTGGAGGCCCCCCAGCGGGGCTTGAGAGGACCGCAGTGGGCGATGCGCCCAATTCAAGCCACAGGCCTCAGTCCGGTCCGGCGTCACCTTTTGGCACCCACCACATCTCCCCGAGCTCAGTTCTCTTACCCACAAGGGAGGAATACTATTACCTCTTTTACTCATTGGAAAGTGCTTCTTGGGTTGTAAATCACTAACAAATATCAGAATCTACTCTATAGTAATGAGAAGCCTTTGAGGATTTTTGAGGATTTTCTGAAGGATCTGAAAGATGCTTTAGGACGACGTCTGTGACACTGTGCAGAGGGGATGGGACGAGAGGCTGAGAGCGGGGGACCTGTCAGGGCAGCAGCAGTCTCAGTCAGAGACGATAAAATGCTGAACCTAAGAGGAAGCCATGGGAGCAGAGGAGATGGATGGAGGGGACAGATGTCCCATAGGAAAACTCCTAGGCTCACTGGCCAGCCAAGGGCAGCAGCCAGGGGGCCACTGGAGAGGCTAAGAGACTCTCGGGTTTCAAGCTGGGTTCTGGGGAACACCGATGACTAGAAGGGAGATATGATGAAGGGGGACAGGGGCAATACAGGAAGTCCACTCCTAGACTGGGTGGGTGGGATGTGCCCACGGGAGGGGCGGCCAGCTTGGGAACAGCCAATGAGTGATCAGAGCTGGAGCTGGGCGGGCTCAATGGAGGTGGCCCTCCAGGCCCTAGGAGGGGTGAGATGGCTCAGGGAGAGGGTGCAGGGGAGAAGTTGGGGAGAAGCTGGGCTGTGCCCACGGTGAGCAGGAGGGGAGCAGTGGAGGGAAGGGGCAGGCTCCCAGGCAATTCAAGAAGAAGGGCTGCTGAGTGGCTCAGGGCTGAAGGGCAGCGGTGACAAGGAGGGAGTGGAGACCTCAGAACCCCCCCAGGAGAGGGGTGGGAGCGGCTCTCACGGGTTAACGGGGAGCAGGTAGGAGCGTGGAGGCCGTGGGTGCAGACTAGCCTTTGAAAGAGCGTGGCAGGGAAGAGAACAAAAGATGGCTGGATGGTTAGCTGCAGGAGAGGGAGTCAAAAAGAGGCTGGTTTTAGAAGGGGAGATATGAGCATGCTCACACCTGAGGGAGGGAAGTGGTGGCAACGAAGAGATGAATCAGAGGGAAGGGAGGCTGGGAACAGACCCCACCTGTCAAGGACCTAGGCAGGTAATGACAGCTGGCTGGGCGCCGAGCACTGGGTGCTCACAGACCTGGAAGGATCTAGCTCTCCCCCACCTCCAAGCCCCTCCCCTGCTCCCTCTGAGTCCTGAGGGGAGGTGCCAACCCCACCTGTCCCCTGCAAGCTCCTGCACTCTCCCACATGACACAGGGCTAGCAGTTTGCCAGCCATTTGCACAATTAAAGAATCAGCCTGCTCCTAGCACCAGCTCCTCTTCCTCTGGCGTTGTGGCCCAGCCCCCACTCCTGACCCCAGTCCTCAGGGTGCCAGCCATGGACGTCTGGGCTTCTCTGGCCCTGTCTGCAGCCAAAGAGGTGCCTCTAAGTGATCCACCAGCCACCCCGCCACCGCCTAGAAGACCCAGCCCGTGACGGACTCATAAGAGCTCATGCTACCCTGCCAGCCCACCCTACCCGGCCAGCACAAATACCCCACCTTCCTGGACTCCTCAAACACCACCACCTGCAAGGGTGTGAGGGCAGGTGATCCTCTGCTTCCCCTCCCCTTACTGGACAGAAGGGGAAACTGAGGCAAGGGAGATTATGTGACATCTGCTGGAAGCTAGGCAGGCTGGTTATCTGGACTCCCTAATGCCTTCCCCATTCCCCCCCAACCCATCAATCAGCACCCTTGCCCCTCAAGAAAGAAATTTCCCTATACCTTCTGCATGTTCCAAAACAGAGAAGAACTTTTCTCCAAGACTGGGGAAAGAAGGAAGAAAGGACAGAAGTAGAATTGCCAGATTAAATTCAGGACACCAAGTTAAAATTTTAGACAGCTTTATAGAGATATAATTTACATATTATAAAGTTCACCCTTTTAAAGTGTACAATTCAATGGTTTTGAGTTATTTACAGAATTGTGCAACATCACCATAATTTAATTTTAGAACATTTTCATCACCTCTCCCCAAAAAAAACTTTGCACCGATTAGCAGTTACTTCCCAACCCTCCCTCCTCCTCCTGCCCTAGGCAACTGCTAATCTACTTTCTGTCTCCACAGATTCGCCTATTCAGGACATTTCTTATAAATGTAATTATATGATATATGGTCCTTTGTGATTGGCTTCTTTCTCCTAGCCTGATGTTTTCAAGGTTCCCCTGAGTTGTAGCCTGTGTCAGTACTTCATTCCTTTTTATGGCTAAATAACATTCCATCCTATGGACATACCACATTTTGTTTATCCATTCTTCAGTTGATGGACATTTGGGTTGTTTTCACTTTTAGGCTATCGTGAATAATGCTGCTATGGAACATTCATGTACAAGTGTTTGTGCAAACATGGTTTCATTTTTCTTGGGTAGATACAGACGGAAAGAAAGGTAGAACATGTGCCCGGCCCTATCTCCTATACGGTCACCACTGCCTGGCTGGGAAGCTGATGTGATCCCCTTTAACAGAGTAAAACACTGAGGCTCCGAGGAGGTCTGAAACCACTGAGTGCTGGAACTGCAATGTGAGCTCAGGCTGGAGGATGCCAGGGCCCTTTCCAGTGCCGCCCACGAGCCTCTCCCAGAGTTTGCGGTCCACCCCAGGGAATGCAACAGAAGGAAACAAAAAGCAACGTAGTCAATATGAGCAATCACCTCCTCCCTCTGAAGCTCTAATGAGGTGCTTGGTGTACCATGCAGGGGTGTGAGGGCTGAGACTGACCCCAGAGGCTTCTTGGAAAGAACAGGTGTCACTTGGCTGGGGAGAAAGCCAACTGGGATGGAATGGCCCCTTGCCCCATCCAGGACCCCCGGGACCCCACGAGCCTGTCAGAGAGCCCCTCCACACACACACACACATTTCCATGGTGATTTCTTTGGCAGAAGCCCCTCCCAGCAGGGACGCAAGCCAGGAGTGGAAACGCTGGGCATTCGCCCATCACACCTAGGAATCCGAACTGGTCACGCAGGCTTGGCCACAGACCCTGGCTCAGCCCGTTCCCTCAGCTCCAGTCTTATCCTGGCCCGAATTCCCTGATCCTAAGCAGAACTCTAAGTGCTAGTCTAGAATAATTCCCTTCAGATCTGCCTCCTCCCCTCTTCCCTGAACCCGGCGCCCTGTCACCAGAGAGCACTGGGCCAGTGAAAGGCACTGAGTGCATTCCCCTGAGGTCGGGGCGGAGAGCTAGCCGGCGGCCTGGGATCCCTGTCCTCTCTGTGGGCCCGCCCGGAAATCCCAAATCCCAGACCAGAAGAACAAACGGCAGCTTGCTAGAGGTGTCCACGCTGTCCTTAAAAAGCCACTCACTCAATCTGGCTGGGCAGGTAGGACACAAAGGAGCCCTTCAGTTACTGGCTTTTCTGTGTATTTCGGTCACCTTCCCTAGCCCAAGAGCTGGGCGGGCTTCAGCCAGGGCTTAAAACAGCTCCTGGTGCGTGGAGCTCCGGAGACATTCACTGAATAACACGCCGCACGAGCACGAGCGGCCGCATCGTTGAGAATCCAGTAAACTCTCACGGCATTGCCGGCGAAGTACGCGTAATCATTTTGCCGTTTCGCAGAGGAGGAAACTGAGGCTGGGGCGGAGGGGGCGGGGCTCGCGATCGCCTAGCGACAGGATCCGCGGAGCCAACGCGGCGGCCCGGCTCGGCGCCGTCGCCGGGGCTCGGGGTCCCCCTGCCGGCCGGCCAGGAGCGGGGACGCGCGGGCGAGGAGCGGGGGCGCGCGGGCCAGGAGCGGGAGCGCGCGGAGGAGCGCGTCTGGGTTCAGGCTTAGAGCGACCGGCGGAGCGCGGCGCGAGGTTTCAGGGGACATGCTTCACCTGGCACACGGACCAGAGCAGAGGGAGATGACGCCCCAGCTTTCCACCTTCCCGCGTCTCTCCGGACTCACCTGGACCCACCTGCAGAGCCGAAAGGCCAAGGGGGCCGGCGCCTAGGAATGCCCAACAGCCTGCCACCTGGCGGGAATGGACCGACGCCGGTCCCCTGACGCCCAGTCCAAAGGGCCGTGTCCAACAGCACTGCCTCTTTTCTTGTTTCCATGCAAAATCTCCCAAACCAGCCCGAAGAAATGAGATTCCCTCCTATCTGGAGAAATCTCCAGAGAAAAGGATTTTCCAGCTTCCTTTCCTTTCCACCCCGCCACGTCTAGCAGCTCTCAACCCTGGGAGCCAGGAAGGCTGAGTTAGAGCCATCCGCCGTTTCTAGAAGTCACCTCTTGGTGGGGGAATGCTGGCTCTCTGCTGAGCTTGGAACTCTCTGTTCATTCAACCCTCCTCAAAAGTTATGAGTTTGGTCTCTAGTGGCAAACAAACGTGGCATCAAATCTCACTTCCATCCCTTCTTAGAGTGTGACTTTGTGCACATTATTTAACCAGGAAGCCCGTTTCTCACCTGTAAAGTAGAAATTATACTTTCCTAGTGGGCTGTTGGGAGGAACCAATGATCTATTATAAAATCAGTAGCGCTGTGCCTTGCCTATACTGAGTGTTTGGTAAACGTTAATAATAATTACTATTTTCTTAGTTGCCTTTCCTACCCTAAGACTTAACTAAAGACAAATGGGGTGAGGGGCACAGTAGGCAGGTAAGAGTTCTGGACAGAAAAGTGTGGAGTGTCCTTGTCCCATGCTTGAGACTTCTCCAACCTGGCCACCTCCTTGTGCTCCTACCCCCTGTCTTCAAGAGGAGGGGTGGCAGCTGCTCCCTCCTCTGCCCATGCCCCCACCGAGCCAAAGGTCTGGCACAGCTGCTGGAATGGCCCACATGCCTCGGGTTTAGGGCTAGGTAGGGGACAGCTGGGAGGGGGAGGAAGGGTGTAGAGGCGGGACAGGGGCACCCTTCTCTCTCATTATGTCCACTCACCTTGCAACTTCCTAAGCCTTTCAGCTCAGTCTAGGACCTCTGACCTCACTCCTGCACAGACTGGGGTCGGGGGGCATCCCCCCTCTTTCCCTTCCTTGTCTGCTGCCCTCTAGTTCGTCCTTCCCGGTGGCCAGGCCCACCCATCCTCCACCCCCGGCCCCTGCTCCCTCTGCCGCCCACGCGCTGCCCAGCTGTCACCGCCCCCGAGCTGGGCACTCCACCCGCCTACACCACTCATGAATCGTCAGCATTCACACTCTGACCCCAGAGCCTCCACCTGTTCCCCTCGGTCTGAGCGTCCGGGCTGTGCGGCCCCATCTGTCGTCCTCCGTCCGGGCCTCGACGCAGGAGAGCACACTTCGAAACCTCCAACTTCCACCTGCCAGGAGCGGGTGGGGAGGACTGGCGGAGAGGCAGCTTTGGAGGAATCCTCATCTCCTGGAAGAGCTGACGTTGTTGTCCCCTGTCCCAGGCCCAGCAGCACTGTCCCAATAACCAACATGACAGCGTGAAAAAAGCACAAAGCCCATTCTTCCCAAAAGGACATTTGCGTATTTAACAGCATTCTCTTATTACATTTCGTTCGTTCATGGCCAGCCCCGAAATCAGGGGCTGGTGAGTGGACAATGGTAAACAGAAAGACACAACAGTGGCACAAATTTAAAATTAATTCTTTATTATACAAGTAATATGTGAATACACTTTACCTGATGAAAAAGTGAAACCATTGCAGTTCGGGCTCAAGTTCTCTTTGATCAGTCCCCCAAGTCCAGGCCCTTTCTCCTAAACACAGACTTGACCATGCTTACCAGTTTGTGTGTACATGCCCAGGCATTTTTCTGTATATTTGTATAATATGTGTATATATACTTGTATATATACACATGATATACATACATACACTTAAATTATACAAATTATGTATATCTCCATAAAATATAGAATACCATCATGTGGGTTTGGATTTTGTTGTTATTTTTTACATGAATTGTAAATTACATATTCTTCAGCTAAATTCCCTTTTTAAAGTCTTATCTAAGCTGGTACAAATAGCTCTACAATCTCTTTAAATGGTACATAATATTCCTAACATGGACACATCGTGGTTCGGCTAGCCATCTCCCTACAAATACACATTTATTTCTCACTTTCTCCCATTACAAACAGGGTCCCTGTCACAGGTTTGAGCCTTCTCCAACCTGGTCTTACCTGGTCCTGTGTTCTTACCTCTGTGAACAAAAAGATTTATCATTTAACTGTTTTAAGGGTACAAAAATAGCAAAAATGTCCTTAGGAGCATTTTATTACAAATTTTTAGTAGTTTTTCTTTTCAAAAACCTGGATCCCACTAAGATGATTTCTGTATCCACTTAGGGGCAAATTATTGCTCTAGGAAAGAGCTCCAGCCAAGAAGGTAGGAGGAGATTAAAAAAGTAAAAAGAGTGGAAGAAAGTGAATGGAAGGAGCAAGAAAGAGAAAGAAGTAGAAGAACATGCTTGTTAATGTCACAGCACTCCTGCAACGGGGAAAAACTGGGACTGTCCAACGGAAAGGAAACAGTTAACAAAACTTGGCATAGTCATTCCGTGGAATATTAAGCAACCATTAAAATGATAATTATGGAGACTATGTAGGAGCATGGAAAATGCTTCTGGTATTAAGTTAAAAAGTAAGACTACAAAATTAAAACTACATTAGGATTTCAACTATGCAAAGTGATGTGGGCACATAGAGATGGGAAGGGTATATAGACAAATGAAACCAATCTGATTTGCTGGGTAGCAGAACCCTGGCTGCACCGTTACTGCTGCTGACTTCCATTCATATTGCTATAATGCTACTTGCACAATATATGATTAATGTTAGAGTGAAATCGCAATGGGTAGAGGGAAGGAAAGGAA
>CAUYPO010134714.1:0-29133 GCA_963574435.1 Cheirogaleus major
TGTAGTCCCAGCTACTCGGGAGGCTGAGGCAGAAGGATCGCCTGAGCCCAGGAGTTTGAGGTTGCTGTGAGCGAGGCTGACGCCACGGCACTCTAGCCCAGGGAACAGAGTGAGACTCTGTCTCAAAAAAAAAAAAAAAAAAAAATACTTCATGATGAAACGCAGTACAAGGTTGTGGGGGGAAAAGGAATATGAAATTTGTGATGAATGAAGAACTCTGACATTACCCAGAAATGTATTACTCATATTCTTTCTCTAGTGTGTAAAAGAAAAAGTTGTGTCTTTAGAGGATTTATTGAGTTAATTTTAAAATGTGGCCAACTAAACACATAAATTACCTTCTGTCCAGAGGCCCCACTGACATTCTAGTATATAGATAAAGTCATAAACCCTCAAAGAAAGAGCACAGGAAGGAAAGGAAAACAAATATTTTTTAATCTGGAAAGCAGATGATTGAAAGGCAATTGCCTGAAAGCCAAAGCCTAAACCAGCAGGAAGAAGCATGGCAGAAGAAAATTTGTGCCACAGAATCCCAGAAGGCTCAAGAATTAGAGTTATCAACTATCTCAGAAAATGAGGATGCAAGTGGGGCTGAAAAGAGGAAGATTAGTTGAAAGTCTAAATAAGAGGCACGTAGGTGCCCTAGGTCCCATCTGCTACATATATAGCCAAATAACTGCCCTCCTCTACCCTCATGGAAGACACTAGCTTGAAGACAGTTACTCAGCGTGGGCACACTAGGCACAGTCATGCAAAAAAAAGAATGATTCAGTGAAGATCTATCCCAGAACAGTGAGACACTCAGCCCTCTTCTCCTATGAACTTCTGAGAAAACAGGCACCATGTTATATACCCTGGGTTAGGAGAATGTAGGATTCCATTCTATATAAGGAAATTACCTGTCCTAGAAGATCAAACCTATACATATTGAAAATTGGGATTCCCCCCGTGGAAAAGCTGAACCTCTGCCTCATCACCCAAATTAAAGTCCCTCACCCAGAAGTTTGTATCCAACTTGTGATTAGATACATATTGTGATATACTGATTCATATACCTGTTCATCAATCTTAAGTATGAACAAAAAGCCCAAGATTAACCGCACATTTGAGGAAAGCCTTCAACCTGAAGTATAGAGAAAGAACTCAAAGGAAACAGAGACCATGCAAGAAACAAAATCTTTTTTAAAAGTATAATTTCACAGAGATGAAAAGATACTGTATTCATGAACTAAAAACAAGATCCCATAAAAACAAAATATATAGGAAGCCCAAAAAGAGCTCTTAAAAATTAAAAATATAATTGATGAAAGGAGAAATTCAGTAAAAGGACTGGAAAATAAAGTTAAGGAAATCTCCAAAGAATTAGGACAAAACACAAAAAGATGAAAAACAGGGGAAAAAGATGTTTTTTAAAAAATTAGAGAGGTTGAGTCCAAATTCAAAATCCAACAGAGAGAATGAATGGGAAGAAATTAGCAAAGAAACAATGCAAGAAATTTTCCCAGAAATGAAACATATGACTTTCAAATTGAAAAGACCACTGTGTTTTTGTGCAGTAAATGAAAAAAGACCTTATACCGAGGCACAAGAAATCAGGGATAAGAAGTTCCTAAGTTTCTAGGGAGGAATGTACAGGGCATGTACTAAAATACTAGGAATTAGAGTGGACTTCTCAACAGCAGTGTTTGAACTAGAAAACAATGAAGCAGTCCTTTAAAACTAAAGTAAAATGGGTTCCAACCAAGAATTCAACCATACTGTCAGTCAAGTGTAAGGATAGAATAAAGATATTTTCAGACACACAACATCTCAAAATGTTTCTTCCCATGCACTCTGTCTCAGGAAGTTGCTAGAATATATCCTACAACAAAATAAGAGAAGTATATGGGAAGAAAAGGAAGACATAGGATCTGAGAAATAAGCATCTAACCCAGAGGAGAGATGAACGGGATCCTTGGGATAAAGATGAAGGGCAGTCTCAACGTGAGCCGTGTAGCAGGCCTAGGGAGCAGCCGGTCCAGAGTAGAGCAGGAGGATGGCAGAATTCAGGAAGAATCTCTCCACTGGGGAACAAAAAGAACCAACAATCCCTGACCCTGATGAGTTTGAACTTCAGAGGAAACTTCATTTTAATCAGAAAGCTTGACAATGAATTAATGATACATAACTAGGAAATTCAAGGATGAAAAAAATGGTTATCTGAGTAAAACCATAAATTTGGACAAGAAAGTAAATATAATCATTTGTTAAATAGATTAGCTGTGAATATTTGCATAGTCATAGTGGAGAAAACAATATTACTATGCAGTCGGTAGTGCTGTGTACGGAATATTCTGATTCTCTCTCTCTTCCCAAGTACGAAATAGGATGCATTTCCTGGATCCTTTGTGGTTGAGTTGAACTATGTAACTAGTTCTGGCCAATAAGTTGCTTGTGTTTATAAAGATCCTCCTTTTGGATCCAAATAATCATTTATTCCTCTATCTTTGATAGAATCAGTACAGGTAAAGATGAGGCAAAGGCTGGTTGTCACTAAATAAGTCTATTTGTGGAACGTAATAGTTTACTAAATATTTTCCCATTCATCTTCTTATTTGAAATTCACAGTAGTCCTGGGAGGTAAGGAGATACAGAAAGCAAGGAATTTGTCTCCAGTCATATAGCTGCAGAGCCAGAATCTAAGCCCAGGTTCTGGCTCCAAACCCCACTTTTAATGACCACATTACTTCCTGTAAACTGTCCACAAAGAGAGCTGAATGTAACCATATGTACTAGGAAAAGACCACTTTTTAAATCAGAAACGCAAATTTAACCCAAATAGAGGAATTTAGGTTAGATATTTTTAAAATTCACTCTAACAAGAAACAATGCCGTCAGTTTATCAATTGGTTTGTTTTCTGAGTTCATATAATTTTTAATATAATTTATTCAATTAAGTAAATATTGAGTATTTACTACGTGCCTATGCGTATACTAAGAATTTTATGTGCATTAACTCATTTAATCCTCGTAAGAACTCTGGCACATAGGTATTGTCATTATCCATCTTATTAGGGTTTAGAAGTATTAATAGAAACCTTCTCCAAGGTCACCCAGGTAGTGAGGGCAAAGCTGAGATTTGAACTAGCAATCTGACTTCAGAGCCAACACTCTTGAACATTCTAGATTGTCACCTATAGAATTTCAAAATTATTTATGATTCCAGAAATGCTCTAAATCTTCTCGGTTTTTGGTGGTTTTACTGAAACACATTTACTGTACTTTTTTTCATCTAGGTTTATGTTCCAGATAAAAATAATGCTATTTTGGGAAGAAATACAAATAAACAAGTTTTTGAAGGCTTAACAACTGGACTTCTCAAAGTCAGTGCTGTGGTTTTTAGCTGCCTGATTGCCAATCGACCAGATGGAAACAGCCGGCCAGCTACACCAAAAATATCAACACAGGAAATGAAAAACAAACCCTCACAAGGTGATGCTTTTAACAGTCGAGTTCAGGACCTTATCAGGTAAAATTGTTAGATTTCTTAAAACTTTATTCTTTTGTTTAAAAAAAATTCTTAAAATAATTAAAGTCTCAGGGCCCATGTGATGACAGTGGTTCTCGCAACACTGTCCACAAGTTCCCAGTAGAGAAGTTTGAATACCTTGTACATTTTTCTCAGATTTATCACCTTCACTCCATTGCCACTTCCCTACTTCAGTTGTTCAGGCTCTCTAGCAGTAGCAGATGGTGTGTGTCTGTCTCTTTTCCACCTCTTTAAATAAGTTCATTTTCCTAATTATAAAAATAATATGTGCTCGATGACAAGAACAATTTAGAAAACACAGAAGAGGACAATGGATTTTTTAAAAACACATTTTGTACAGAAGGAAAATTCTCTTAATGAAGAGCAACAAAGTTAGAGCTCAGCTGTCATTCTTGATATTTAAATATATGATATTAGAATATGTAACATTGGAGCTTTTACAACTTCCTTCATATCGACTCTTTCCAACTCAGGGAATTTCTGAGAATTCTCCTATCTCAGTTCATCTCTCAGTAAATTTGGTTCAGACTTAAAACAACAATACTAGCTACCATTTATGGAGTTGCCATTACATGTAAGTTATTGTAGTAGATGCTTTGCAGCCCTAAAAGTGTAGGACTTCTAATTCAGACTTTGTAGGTGAGGAAATTGCTCAGAGAGGTTAAGTGCTTTGCCCAAGGTTGTATAATAAATAAAGTGAAAATTAGATAGGAGATCTGAGACTGGAACTCATGTCTATCTCGACTCCCAACACCTGTATTCTTTCTACTACACAAGTGTGGCAATTTCTGACACCTGTTAAAAGTCAGCCCTGCTTCCTTCTAAGGTCACCTTTTCTCCAGGGAAATTTACTCCTACTTTGGCATCTGAACTCATTTTCCCTCATGAATTTTGAATCAGGTAGAACATTTAATTTCCCAACAGGGTTCCATCTGGTGTTAATCAGTTACCTATTCCACCTATCAGCAACTCTTCTGTGGTCTGCATTAATCTCTGGCTCCCAAAACCCATGCAATTTATTGCTCTCTGAAGCTTATGGTAGGTTAATAGGAGAGGGAGAATGCCCTCCTCTGCATTTGCTTCTTTTGCAGTTCATAAATTTCTTCTACTTTCTTGTAGTACTTTCTTGGGAGCAGTTGTTTCATTATCTTTCTTACCCTTGATTATTTTGTTCACTTATCCCTTCCATCTGCCTGCCGTCTTTCCCCAAGTATATTTATTGCCAGAGAGCACCAGGCCCTTTGGGTCTACAACCATTTATCTTACAGCACTTGACTTTTAGCCTCTCTGGCCTTTCTCTAATTTGCTTGATCCCATTCAATTCCCCATGTCCTTTGGTCACTGTAGAACTTAGCCTTCTCTGCTGATGAATGCCATTCTGTCCCAGCATTCTCCCTTGGGCTGCCCTGTGATGTAGCAACCCTGCATTCTTGTCGTCTAGACACCTTAGCCACATGCCTCAGCTGTGATGAGGCGGAAGACCCAGCCAAATGCTTCATTGCAAGTCCACTGGGCCTTCCAGGGGAAAATACGTACATTTTCACATATATTATTACAGTTACCAAATCCTTCTCAAAGAAAGAAGGTATTGGGTTGAAAAATTACAGTGGTAATCTGCCAAATCAAATAACTCATGTGACTTTAAAAGGATGATTGACAACCATACTACTTCAGAACAAACTCATGCCAATCTTTCTCTGATTTGAACCACACTGGTGGTGAATATTGTTTTCTTACAGATAATGCATTGTTAGTTGTCTTAATGATGCCCATGTGTAGAACCACAAACCATATCTCCTATCTGCCTAGGAGCAAACAGAACATGTTTAATCATTTCCATGCTTGCTTTCTCACCTTCCTAGATACGAACTGACAAGAAATCTCATTCCACTCCCTGTTACCACCTGGACACTTTTGTCAGCTGTGAATTTGAGTGGAAAGGGTTCCAGTAGAGTCTTTGGAGTTGTTCTCTGGCCTTTATCCTTGATGTAGAACAGGAGCAGACCCTGACAGCTGTCCCTTCCTTCTCATCTGGCATAGAGAGGTAGGAAGGTATCTAAGAGAGATAAGATAGTTACAGTCTTTATTCTTATTATTTTGTATGGTTTAGTCAAGTTTCTACATCTAAGGGATTCTTGGAAAATATATTTTTATTTATTTACTTTTAAGAGATAGAGTCTCACTCTGTCACCTGGGCTGGAACTCCTGGGCTCCAGTGATCCTCCCACCTCAGCCTCTTGAGTAGCCAGGACTACAGGAGCGTACCACCATGCCTGGCTAATTTTTAAATTTTTTTGTAGAGTAAGATCTCACTATGTTGTCCAGGCTGGTCTCGAACTCCTGGCCACAAGTGATCCTCTCCAAGTGCTGGGATGACAGGCATGAGCCACTGTGCCTGGCCAGAAATATTTTTCAAAGTATGATCACTTGTACTCATTTTGTGCCAGACACTGCACGAGGTCCTGGGATACAAAAAGAAATAAAAAGGCCTTTCACAGTATATCCAACCAATATCATTTGGCTATTAAAGATCCAAATTTTTTAATTTTTTTAATCAGCACATTGTAATTGTACATATTTATGAGGTATAATTTGATGTTTCAATATACATGTTGTATAATGATCAAATCAGGGTAGTTAGTATATCTATAACCTCATGCATTTGTCATTTCTTGTGATAAGAACATTCAAAAGCCTCTCTTCTAGCTATTTTGTAATATACAATACTTTATCATCAACCATAGTCACCCTACAATGCAATAGAACACCCGAACTTATCCCTCCTGTCTAATTGTAACTTTGTATTCATTGACCAAGTTCTCTTCATCCTTCCTTCCTCCTACCCATCCCCTGTCTCTGATAACCACTGTTCTACTCTCTGCTTCTATGATATAAACTTTTTTTTTTTTAGATTCCACATATGAATGAGATCATGCCATATTTGTCCTTCTTGAACTCCTGGCCTCAAGCAATCCTCTTGCCTCAGCTTCCCTAAGTGCTGGGATTACAGGCGTGAGCCACCACCCCTGGCCCATCTCTATTTGTCTTTCTGTGCCTAGACTACTTCAGTTAACATAATGACCTCCAGGTCCATCCATGTTGCCACAAATCATGGGATTTTATTCTTTTTATGGCTGAATAGTAT
This sequence comes from Cheirogaleus major, assembly GCA_963574435.1. Classification (NCBI taxonomy): domain Eukaryota; kingdom Metazoa; phylum Chordata; class Mammalia; order Primates; family Cheirogaleidae; genus Cheirogaleus; species Cheirogaleus major. The sequence goes on from CAUYPO010134714.1 coordinate 6,675, forward strand.
TCCATTATATATGTACACCACATTTTCTTTATGCATTCATCCACTGTTGGACACTTAGGGTGATTCCGTATCTTGGCTATTGTGAACAGTGCTGCAGCAAACACGAGAGTGCAGATACCTCTTCTTTTTATTTATTTATTTTTTTTTTGAGACAGAGTCTTAACTCTATTGCTCCAGGTAGAGCTTGAGACCCTGCGTCATCGTAGCTCACAGCAACCTCAAACTCCTGGGTTCAAGCAATCCTCTTGCCTCAGCCTCCCGAGTATTTGGGACTACAAGCGCACACCACAGCACCCGGCTAATTTTTCTATTTTTAGTAGAGATGGGGTCTCATGCTTGCTCAGGCTGGTCTTGAACTCCTGAGTTCCAGCAATCCTCCTACCTCAGCCTCCCAGAGCGCTAGGATTATTAGGCGTAAGCCACTGTGCCCAGCCTATCTCTTTGATATGCTGATTTCATTTTCTTTTGATACATACCCAGTAGTGGGATTACTGGATCACATGGTAATTCTATTTTTAGTTTTTTGAGGAATTCCCATACTGTTTTCCATAATGACAGTACTAGTTTACAATCACACAACTGTATGTAAGTGTTCCCTTTTCTCCACATCCTCACCCACACTGTTTTCTTTTGTCTTTTTGATAGTAGCCATTCTAACTGGAGTGAGCTGGTATCTCATTGTGGTTTTGATTTTCATTTTCTTGATGATTAGTGATCATTTAGTAATGATCATTCGTGATCATTGAGCCTTTTTTCATGTATCTTGGCCATTGGTATGTCTTCTTCTGAAAGGTGTCTATTAAGATCTTTTAGCCAGGCACGGTAACACATGCCTTTTGTCCCAGCTACTCAGAAGGCAGATACAGGTGGATTGTTCTAGCCCAGGAGCTCAAGGCTCCAGTGAGCTATGATCATACCTGTGAATGACCACTCCACTCCAGCCTAGGTGATGTAGTGAGACCCTGTCTCTAAAAATAAATAAATAAATAACCTTTGCTCATTTTAAAATTGGGTTATTTGGTTTTTTGCTGCTGAATTACTTAAGTTTCTTATATATTCTGGATATTAACCCTTTGTCAGATGTATAGTTTGCAGATTATTTCCTCCTACTCTGTAGGTTATCTCTTAACTCTGTTAATAGTTTCTTTTGCTGTACAAAAGCTTTTTATTTTGATGTAATTCCATTTGTCTAGTTTTTCTTTGTTGCCTAGGCTTTCGAGGTCTTGTTTTAAAAAGCCTTGCCCAGCCCAATGTCATGAAGCATTTCTCTTATGTTTTCTTCTGTTAATAATAGTTTCATAGTTTTAGGTTTTAAGTCTTTGATCCATTTTGTGTTTATTTTTTATATGGTAAGAGTCAAGGGTCTAGTCTTATTCTTTTGAATATAGATGTCCAATTTTCCCAGCACCATTTATTGAAGAGACTGTCCTTTCTCAATTGTGCGTTCTTGTCATCTTTGTCAAAAATCTGTTGGCTGTAGGTAGTATTACATGAATTTATTTCTGGGCTCTCTATTCTGTTCCATTGGTCTGTGTGTCTGTTTTTATAGTAGTACCATGCTGTTTTGGTAACTATAACTTTGTAGCATATTTTGAAGTCAAGTGATGTGATGCCTCCAGCTTTTTTGCTCAGTATTGTTTTGGCCATTTGGGGGCATTTTGTGCTTCTATGTGAATTTTAGAATTGTTTTTTTCTATTTCTATGAAGAATATCATTGGTATTTTGATGGAGATTGCATTAAATCTGTAGATCGCTTTGGGTAGTTTGATCATTTTAACAATATTAATTCTTCCAATACAAGGTATCTTTCCATTTATTTGTGTCTTCTTCGATTTCTTTCATCAAAGTTTTATAGTTTACATTATAGAGACTTTTCACTTCATTGGTTAAGTTTATTCCTAGATATGTTACTTTTATTATTGCTATTGTTAATAGAATTGTTTCGTGATTTCTTTGTCAGGTCATTCACTACTAGTGTATGGAAACATTACCAATTTTTGTGTTTTGATTTTGTATCCTGCTAATTTACTGAATTCATTTTTTAGTTCTAACAGCTCTTTGGTAAAACCTTTAGAGTTTTATTTTTTTATTTTTTATTATTTTAGATAAAATAGAATATTTATTCCTCTTTTTACAAACCTTTGTATCCTGGGCTGACTTTCAGTAAGTTGCAGCAAGGGAGCTGCTCTGCTGCACAGGAAACCCTGAACTGCTTGCAGGTTGTCTGCGAATGGTTTAACACCAAGGTTCTCCACGTGTGTTGCATTCCAGGCAAGGAGGCAGCTGCCTTTCCAACTGCACCCTATTTTCCAAGATGAGGGGTGCTCCCCTCCTGACCGTTCCTGGCGCCCAGCGGGGTATGCAGGCAGGGACTGTGGGAGCCCGGCTAATAAGGCTATACGAGGCCAACCCAAGGCAACTGAGGGCAACCAAGACTCCGCAGTGCTGCTGTGTTGTTCCACCTGGGCGGGATGCTGACTTAGTGACATTCAGTCATAATCCCACAGGTGGTAGCGTCACCCCCCTGGCTCCTCAGCCAGGGTTTTCTGTATGTAAGATCATATCATCTTCAACAGGGATAATTTGACTTCTTTCCAATCTGGATGCCTTTTGTTTCTTTTTCTTTTCTAATTATTCCGGCTAGGACTTCAAGTACTATGTTGAATAGAAGCAGTGTGATGAAAGTGTCTTGCTCCTGATCTGGGAGGAAAAGTTTTCAGTTTTTCCCTGTTCAATAATGGTGTTAGCTGTGAGTTTGTCATGTATGGCCTGTATTGTGTTGAAGCGCATACTATTTGTATGTAACTTGTTTTTATCATGAAGGAACGTTGAATGTGATCAGATACTTTTTCTGCATCTATTGAAATGATCATATCATTTTTCTTTCTGTTAATGTAGTATATCACATTTATGGATTTGTGTATGTGAAACCATCCTTACATCCCTAGGATGGATCCCACTTGATCATGATGATCTTTATAATATGCTGTTGAATTTGGTTTGCTAGCATCTTGTGTTGCATCTGTGTTCATCAAGTATATTGGCCTGGAGTTTTCTTTTTTTGTCAGTTGTTCTCCAATTTGGGAATCAGGGTAATACTGGCCTTATAAATGACTTTGGAAGTATTTCCTCTTCAATTTTCTGGAATACTTTGAAAATTGGTATTAGTTTTCTTCAGCTGCTTGGTAGAATTCAACAGTGAAACCATCAGGTCCTGGGCTTTTCTTTGATGGAAAACGTTTTGTACTGATTCAATTTCCTCACTTGGTATTAGTCTATTCAGATTTTCTATGTTGTATGTGTCTAGGAATTTATTTATAACTTCTGTGTTATCACATTTGTTGGTGTATAGTTGTTGATAATAGTCTCTTATGACCTTTGTATTTCTGTGGTGTCAATTATGTCTCTTTTTTCATTTCTGATTTTATTTGAGTCTTCTCTTTTTTTCTAGGTTAGTGTAGCTGACAGTTTGTCTCTTTTGTTTATCGTTTCAAAAAATCAACTCTTCATTTTCTTGATATTTTGGATTTTTTTTAGTCTCTATTTCATTAGTTTCTGCTCTGAGCTTTTATTATTTCCTTTCTTCTACCAATTTTGGGTTTAGTTTGTTCTTGGGGTTTTGGTTATTTTTTTGTTTGTTTGTCTGTTTTTTAGTTGCTTGAGGTATATCATTAGGATATTGGAAGTCTGTCTTCTTTTTTAATGTAGGTGTTTATTGCTATAAACTTCCCTCTTAGGACTGCTTTTGCTTTGTCCCATAGGTTTTGGTATTATGTGTTTCCATTCTCAGTAGTCTCAAGGAATTTTTTAATTTTCCTTTTAATTTATTCTTTTTGGGATTTTTTTGTTTGCTTGTTTTTGGTTTTTTATCTTTTTTAAATTTCAGAGTATTACAGGGTTACAAATGTTTAGGTTACGTATATTGCCTTCGCCCCACCCGAGCTAGAGCTACAAGTGTACCCATCCCCCAGACAGTGCATACTGCACCATTAGGTGTGAATATACCCATCTCCTCCAACCCTCCACCTGCCTGACACCTGATGAATGTTACTACCATATATGCACATAAGTGTTGATCAATTAGTACCAATTCGATGGTGAATACATGTGGTGCTTGTTTTTCCATTCTTGTGATACTTCACTTAGTAGAATGGGCTTGAGCTCCATCCAGGATAATATAAGAGGTACTAGTTGACTGCTGTTTTTTCCCTTTTAATTTCTTCATTGACCCATTGGTAGGTCAAGGAGCATGTTATTCAATTTCCATGTATTGTAATTTCCAAAGTTTTTCTTGTTGATTTCCAGTTTTATACCATTGTGGTCACAAAAGATACTTGATATGATCTCTGTCTTCTTAAATTTGTTAAGACTTGTTTTGTGGCCTAACATATGACCTGTCCTGGAGAATATTCCCTGTATAGTTGAGGAGAGTGTATATTCTGCAGCTGTTAGATGGAATGTTCTGTTAATATCTGCGTCATTTGGTCTGTGGCACAGTTTAAGTCTGATGTTTCTTTGTTGATTTCCTGTCTAGGATCTACACATTGTCAAAAGTGAGGTGTTGAAGTTGCCTACTATACTGTGTTGCCTCCCTTTAGGTTTAATGCTTTTTGCTTTATATATCTGTGTGCTTCAGTGTAGAGTGCACATATAGTTACAATTTTAAACGTCTTGTTGTTCAATTGATCTCTCTATCATTATATAATAACCTTCCTTGTCTTTTTAATACTTTTTATTTAAAGTCTGTTTTATATGATATATGTATAGCTACAGCTGCTTGCTTTGGATTTTTATTTGCATGGAATATCTCAGAACAACACTGTAAAACTGAAGAACAACTATATCTATCAAAATCAAGAGCTGCTGTATCTATCAAAATCAAAAATTGTGCTGAACCATTTGTGCTATTCAGTCTAGCAGCTCAGTGCCTTAGCTTGAACCAGGGATCAGGAAGGTACCACTACCACAGATGTGGGCTCCAGAACCACACTATATCAACTAGATCTATGCCCCACAAAACAGATGCCCCAAATCCTGTCTCTCAGTCTCCAAAATACTTTCATAAACCAAATGTCTTTATGACTATACACCTTACAAATGGAAAAATACATAAGTGTGGCTCTCACTTCATTTTTACCTTCCAAATGTAACTTCTTAATTTAAAGCTTAAATAAACACATATAGCTAGTGGCTACTGTACTGGACAACATAATTCTGTATTCTTAATTTTTTCTAGTTCTAAGTTACTAAAATAGGAATGTTAAAAATCTCTAACTATGATTATGTATTTGTCTCCATTTAATTAGTCAGGTTTTTCTTTGAGCATTTTGAAGCTCTATTATTAGATACACATTTAGAACTGTTGCATCTTTCCGATGAAATGGACTTTTAGCATTATTTCTCTTTGTGTTAAGTACTCCTCATTTTGAAGTCTAGTTTGTTTAATATTATTAATATGCCACACCCAATTTCTTACATTTACTCTTTGGTCTTTTTTCATCCTTGACAGATCTTTTTCCTTTAAGCACTTTAAAGATATCATTCCTTTGTCTTCTGGCTTCCATTATTTCTCATGAGAAATCAGCTTTTATTAATGTCATTTGTCTCCTGTAAGTTATATGTCCTTTTTCCTTGGGCTGCTATCAAGATTTTTCTTTATGTTTGAGTTTCAGCAGTTTACAATAATCTGCTTAAGTATAGTTCCCTTTGTATTTATTCTGCTTGAGGTTCACTGAGCTGTTTTTCTACCAAAACAGAAATCTGTTTTAAAAATATATTTCTACAAATAAAACTTCAGGTAAAAGATGACTTTACCTGTAAATTCTATGAAAGATTTAGGGTAGAAATAATACTTCTCACAAACAGACTCTCTCAAAGGAGAAGAGAGAATACTTGCCGGCTTGTATATTTTTTTAAAAGCTTGCTATAAAAGGATAATATATCACAACCAAATGAGTTTATTCTAGGAAGGCAAGGTTAGTTTTTAACATTTAGAAATTACCATATTAACTTGCTAAGAACCATAAAAGGTCAGAGATTTTTACCCTTCTTGCATGCTAACAAGTTAGCCTGTCAGTTTCATGGATGCTAGCAAAAGACACAAGGCTCCTGGGTCAGAGACAAAGGACCTTATTACTCATAGATAGCAAGCAGTTTGAGCTTTATGTTCTCATCAGTTTAGTTTTCTTGTCCCCAGGTCCCACAGGACAACACAGGGTGGGCCCAGATAGATGCTGCACATACAGTGGGTTTGTATCACCCTTGAGGAGACCCCACACATGTAGGAAATCCCAGTCTTTTCTAATGGGCTGAAAGCAGACCTGCTCAACCTTTGCCCGGAAGGTAGACGCTATCTTTATTACACTGGACAGCCAGCAGACCTTCTCTTTGTTCTAAAGGAAGATGCCATCTCTAAGACCATTCCCCACCCAAACATTTTAGACAAGGTTTTCCAGAACAAAAGCTAGTAGTTTATCTGCTCACAAGGTGTGCGGAAATGTGAGACGCTTGGAGGATTAGCTCTTGACACAGACCCCCAAAAAAGGAAACTATATGATTATCTCATTAGATGCAGAAAAAGCATCTGACAAAATATAACACCCATTCATGATATTAGAAAATAACCCAGCAAGTTAGGAATAGATGGGAAAAACTTATAGCTAAATAATATATAGTGATAAAAAATTGAACATTTTTCCTTTAGGATTATAAATACACAAGGACTGTTTACTTTCACCACTTCTATTCAGCATTGTACTGAAAGCTTTAGCTAATTCAATAAGAAAGGGAAAAAATAAATAAAAGTCATAAAGTCTGTAAAGGAAAAAATAAATCTATTGTTATTTGCAATGTCATGATTGCATATATAAAAAACTATGTAATCTACCAAGGGAAAAAACTGTAATACTAGAACCAATAAGTAAGGTTTTAGCAAAGTTGGAATATATAATTGCAAATTGATTTTTTATGCAAAAATCAATTGTATTGCTATATATAACAACAAATAATTAGAAATTAAAAGTTTAAAAATGCCATTTATAAAAGCATCAGGAAATATCAAACATCTCCAAGAAATCTCACGAAAGAGATGCAACAACTCTACAAAACATTATTGAGAGAAATTTTAAAAGGCTTACATAAATGGAGATATATCCATACATCAGAATTCTGTTCAATATTGTTAAAATATTATATCTCCCCAAATTGATTTATAGATTCAATGCAATCCCGAGTAAAATCCCAGTAGGCTTTTAAAGGAAATTTATAAATCAGTTCTAAAATTTATATGGAAATGTTAAAAATCTAGAAAAGCCAAAACAATTTTGGAAAAGAATAATGAAGTCAAGAGGACTTGCCTGATTTTGAGACTTACTATAGTAGAATTATACTAATCAACACAGCATGGTATTGGTGTAAGAACAGACCAATAGATCAAAAGAAAATTGAGAGCCCAGAAATATATAGTCTGGACATATATAGTCAAGCAATTTCTTTTTGGCTGATCAAGCTTTCTTTTAAAAATAGATTATTTTTATAGCAATTTTAAAAGTTCACAGCAAAATTTTGAGTGGAAAGTACAGAATGTTTCCATAAACCTCCTGCCCACACATACATACAACCTCTCCCACTATCAACAACCCACATTGGAGTGGCACATTTGTTACAATCAGTGAAGTTATATTGATATCATTATCACCCCAAAGTACATAGTTTGCATTAGGATTCATCCTTGGTATTGTACATTCTGTGGATTTTGCCACATGTATAATGGCATGTATTCATCATGATAATATCATATAGCTCCACCTATTTATCCCTACCTTCTCCCAAACACTGGCAACCCCTTGTCAATTGATTTTTGATCAAGGGATCAAATTAATTCTGTGATGAAAGGAAAGTCTTTTTAATAAATGGAGCTGGAACAACTGGATATACATATGGAAGAAAACCAACCTCTCACCATACACAAAATTAATATGAGATGGATTATAGATCTAAACACAAAAGCTGTGACCATAAGACCTCTAGCAGAAAATAGGACTATATCTTTGTAATCATGGGATGGGGAAAGATTTCTTTGGATATAAATACTTTACAAAAGGTGTGTAAATAGCCAATTAGCATATAGAAAAGTGTTCAGTATATTAGTTATCAGGGAACTGCAAAATAAAATGACACCAAGCTACTCTTTCAAATCCAATAAAGTGGCTAAAATTAAAAAAGATTAATAATACCAAATGTTGGTGAGCATATTGAACAATTGGAGGTCTGAAACATTACTGCTGGGAATATAAAATGGAACGACCACTTTGGAGAACTGTTTAGCAATTTGTAAAGTTTAAACATATCTATCCTATGACTCAATAATTCTACTCCTAGGTATTTACCCAAGAGAAATGAAAGCATGCCCACAAAAAGACTTGCCCATGAATTTTAATAGTAGTCTTATTCATAATAACCAAAAACTTCAAATGACCTATGCATCCATCAACAGAAGAAGGGATAAACAAAACATGACATACAGATTGAGTATCCCTTATCTGAAATACTTGGGACCATAGTCTTTTATATTTCTTACTTTGTTAAATTTTAGAATATTTGTATTATACCTGCTGGTTGAGCATCCCAAATCTGAAAATCCAAAATCTGAAATGCTCTAATGAGAATTTCCCTTGAGCATCATGTCAGCACTCAAAAAGTCTGGGATCAACCCGGGCAATAGTGAGACCTCATATCTACAAAAATTAAAAAATTAGCCGGGCACAGTGGTGCACACCTGTAGTCCCAGCAACTCAGGAGGCTGAGTCAGGAGGATCACTTAAGCCCAGGAGTTGGAGGCTGCTATGATGATGGGCTAGGATGATGGCACCATACACTAGTCCCGGCAACAGAGCAAGACCCTGTCTCAAAAAAAAAAATTGAAATTTTGGAGGATTTCAGATTTTCAGGTTTGGAATGCTCAACCTGTATTCATACAATGGAATACTAATCAACAATAAAAAGAAAGAAATTACTGTCACATCTATCACATGCACCAATTTGAATAAATCTCAAAAACATTAAGCTTGGCAGAAGGAGACATATAAAAGAGAGCATTTTGAATGATTTTATTTATATGGAGGTGGGAAGGGATTGAATAGAAAGCAAGGGAACTTCTGGGATTATACATGTGTTCTATATCTTGTTTTGATTGATGATGACATGGGTTCATATAGTTGTCAAAACTTGTCAAACCAAACACATAAGGTTTGTGCATTTGTTATTTGTAATTTATATCTCAGTAGAAAGCAGTTTGTTGAAAAAAAATCACAAAAATAGCAGAGAGAAAGGACAAAGATTATCACAAATGCGATTAGCAAGAAGACAAGAGATGTGGAAGATAGAATTGAAATGTTGAATAATTGGTCTGACCAAATAAGGAAACAGGAGAAGTGCAACAGAGAAAATACAAAGAAAGACTAGGAAAACACTTCTATAATGAAGGAGAACATGAATTAACCATGTATGAAGGGACCTACTTCACTGTGTGAGGTAGGTATCATCATCCCTATTTCAGAGATAAGGAGGCTGAGACTCAAACAGGTCAGGCCACTTTTCTAAAATCTCACAGTAAATTAGCTTGAGAAGACATTATAAAGTTTTTGGCGGCGAGAGGAAAAAACAGACAAAGTAAGGCCAAACAACATGGCTTTATTGAGTGCTCCCAGGCAAGGTTCACGGGTCCTGAGAGAGGGGCCAGAGAAGTCACGCCTGTTTGAAAGGGGTGAGGGCTTTTATACTGTTTGAGGCGGGCTGGGGACTTTTGGTGGGAAGAGCTGGGGATTTTCTACTGTGACCTTTGGCAGTCATTGAGAAATAGGAGGGACTGGCGGTATTTGTGGAATCCAGGATCTTTCTTATCCGGTGGGCACCTGGGTGTGGTTATTCTTTAACTTAGGTGGGCCTAACAGTTATCTTTGTGGGTCTTGTGGGCTTCTCTCTTTTTTTCTCTAGGGAGGGGAGGGGGACCCACCACCAGCCTTACATTCCAGCCTTTTGGTTATGATGGGTGCTGCTCTTTCTGACTACTTCCTGCAGGGAGGGGGCATAGTTAGGGGTTACAGGCTGGGGTCAGCTGGTGGAGAGGTGACTGGTAGGAGGGAGTACTAATGTAGAAGTAATTGGTTTACTGCCACTCGAGACAGTTCTTGTAGGCTGCGCTGGAGGAATGTAAAAGACAGGGAGCAAAGAGAAAGATTAGGCAGATGATGACAATGGGTCCTATTAGTGGCAATAGCCAAGTAGCCAAAGGGGACTGTATCCAGCTGAAGGAGGACACATCCTGGCGGCGGTTGTGTACGTCTTCACTCAGGTTGGTGAGTTTGTCTATGTTCTGTTCTACAAGGCCCGATTCGTTGACATAGTAGCAGCATTATTCATGAAGGAAAAGGCAAGTTCCTCCTTTTTTGGCCATCAGGAGATCTAACACTCTTCGATTTTGGAGAGTAACCTGAGCCAGCGACGTTAGTTGTCTTTGTGGTGAGGCCAGCAAGGCAGAAGTGGTTTCTAGGGCGACTTATAGGCGATCTGCAAAATCTTGGGCAGAAATGACACTGTGGCCCAGAGCACTTCCCGTGAGCCCTGAGGCCGCAATGGAAGAGGCCAAGCTGAGACCCACCATGACAGGGAAACAAGGACCCCAGGGTGGATGTACTGATGCAGTGGGTGAGTGTTCCGTTGCACCAGGAGAACTGTCCCGGAGCAGAGGAGGGGGTTGTGGTCACAGTATGGTTGGTAAGGCAGCGTCCATGACATTGTAGATGGGGGTCAGTGTGGGAGGTGAGAAAGCACACGCGATCTGCATAGGGTTGGCCTGTAGGCTCAGGTTCCCAAAGGGGAACGCAGGGGAGCGCGGGGGAACATGAATGAGCAGAGTGGAGCATAAGGGAGTGGATGAGGGAGTCGTTTGGGGGTTAGAATAGTTTAGAGGGACAGCAGCCAGTAGGAGTCGCTGAAGGGAGGCACAGAGGAAACAGTGGGAAATATTAGCGACCATTTCAGAGGAATTTAGGCAGGCACAGGTATGTCGAATAACATCTAGCCAAGAGGAAAGAGGAGAGTGTTGAGGGCGGGGAGAAAGCTGTCCAGCTAGAGTTTGTTCTGCCTGAAGAGTATTGGTAGGTATTTGAATCTGCATCTGGTGGGCCAGGACATATTCACGGCTGACGTGAATAGTCCCTGAAGGGTAATAGCTTAACTTAGTCCAGTATAATTTGCCTGTGACTCTAACTTCCCAGCGCTGGTCCCAAGGGTCAAAGATATCTAATTGAAGTTTACTTTTATTGAAATAGAAAGTGTTAGGCCTCCATCCAAATTTTTTATCGTAGCCCCACCATCCTTTTCCATGTTCAGCCTCATGGAATCGGCATAACGTTTTACGGCATTCCCCATATATCTCGGGCTCTTGCCAACAATAGTCAAAAGTCTGGTCATATAAAAAACATAGAACAGGCTGTTGGGAGCCATCAACTGAGGTCAGGGACAGGGGAATGGTAAGGACCGTTTGACAGCCCTTTGGAGAGCAGTCAGCAGAGCCAGCCACATGGTTGTCTCCCGAGGTGAGGGACTCGTGGACCTTAAATCTCCAGACATAAATTGAATCAGGAGCAGCTGTTAGAAGGGTCAGAAGATATAGAAGCCCGCATAAGACGGAGTTTAGTGGGACCTACCTGGTGGCAGGAGTAGGATGGGGAAGCATCTTGAGGTGGGGACCTCATGATGCGCGAGATATGATGCCAGGAACCTGCAGGGTCGTTCAGAAGTTTTACAGCCATAGGTGTTGTTAGGACGACTGTATGGGGCCCTGTCCACCGAGGCTCAAGGGGCTTTGGGTGAAGAGTTTTAAGGAGCACCGAGTCACCAGGCTGAATATTTGCGTGAGGGGTGTCAGAGTCGGTCTCTGGTGCCTGAGGCAGATATCAGTCTGTGTGAGCCCGCAGGAGCTGTCTTTGGCTAGATGTAAGGCTCGGGTAAGAGCAATCAGTTCTGCCTTTTGGGAAGTGGTGCCCTTGGGGAGGCAGGATGCCTCTATAACCTGAGAGGCTGAGAGAACGGCATAGGCTTCCTGGGCTTGCTATCATCTCCCAGGGAGGAGCTGTCATCAACAAACAATGTTAAATCTGCCCCGGAGAGGGGTCAGTCTGCTAGGCCGCACCTGGAGGTGGTGGCGGCTTCCACCAACTCAGAGCAAGAGTGAGAGAACAGGGTTTAGGATGGGATGGGAAGTAAAGTAGCAGGGTTTAAGGTCGGAGATTGTGTCAGGATAATGGTGGGATTTTCCACAAATAGGAGATGGAATTCCTGTAATCTGGAAGGAGTAAGGAGCGTCAGTGAACGGTGAGTTAGGAGGTCTTGAAGGCGATGGGTAGAAAAGACATGTAGATCCTGTCCCAGGGAAAGTTTTAGTGCCTCCTTAGCGAGAGTGGCTGCCGTGGCCAGTGCCTGGAAACAGGGCAGCCAGCCACAGACCGTGGTGTCCAGCTGTTTGGATAAATAAGCCACTGGAGTACAGGTGGGTTGGCTCCAGGAGCCCAAAGGCTGGGCAAGGACACCGAGGGCCAGGCCCTGTTGCTCATCTGTGTAGAGGTAAAAGGGTTTTTCAGGATGAGGGAGTCTTAGAGGTGGTGCCTGGAGTAGAATGTCACAAAGCTTTAGGAACATGCGGCAGACAGCTTGGGGGTTTAGCAGAGGACCAGCGGAGGCATCATGGGCTGCCTCACGGAGGGGTTTAGCAAGGAAAGAGAAGTTAGGGATCCAGTGTCGGAAGAAACCAACAAATCCAAGAAGGACAGAATCTGTTCAGCGGTCGAGGGTGGTTAGAGATCGCAAAGACCCTGTTAGCGGTCAACAGTGAGATCCCGGGACGGGGGGGGGGTGAGACAAAGCCCAAGGTAAGTGACTGTGAGCTCGGACAGCTGGACCTTGGAGGGGGACACTCGGTAGCCCTTTGAAGCAAGAAAGTTGAGTAGAGAGGCAGTGTGTCTTGGAGTGTTGTAGAGAGGGGCTACGGAGCAGTAGATCATCCCCGTATTGGAGAACAGTGCTAGGCTGTAAGGGACATTGGAGTAGGTTTTGGGCCAGAGCCTGACCAAATAGATGGGGGCTGTCTCGGAACCCCTGGGGCAGGACAGTCCAAGTGAGTTTCCTAGATGTGTTTGTGTCAGGGTCTTCCCATGTAAAGGCAAAGAGATTGTAACTGGCTGGGTCTAAGGGGATGGTAAAGAAGGCATCTTTGAGGTCCAGGACAGAAAAGTGGGTAGTGGAGGGTGGAATGTGAGAGAGTAAAGTGTAGGGACTAGGCACGACAGGGTGTGTGGGGATAACAGCCTCGTTAATGAGCCTCAGGTCTTGGACTAGCCAGTAGGAGCCACTGGGCTTTTTTTTACCAGGAGGATGGGTGTGTTATAGGGAGAGTTAGTTGAGATTAAGGGTTTTTTGCGCAGAAGCCATTCTATGATGGGTTTTAGACCTCTGTGGCGAGTCGGTGAAATAGGTAACTGTGGGTGGGAAGGGAAGGATGAAGGGTCTTTGAGTCGAATGAGGATGGGGGTGTGGTGTGCCGCCACCACTGGGGTGGAGGTGTCCCAAACCTGAGGGTCTAGGAGTTCAGGCAGGAGAGGATATGTAGGGCTTGGTAAGGCGGGAGAGGCCATGGGCGGAGCTGAGGAATCTGGAGAGAGAGATAGAAGAAGAAGGGCGGAGGTTCCGGAGGAAACATGGAGGGTGGTGCCCAGTTTGGTCAATAAGTCTTTTCCCAATAGTGGAGCGGGACAGGAGGGCATGATAAGGAAGGAATGGGTGATGGGACGGTCATCTATTAGACAGGTTAGGGGACCGGTGGTGGGGGGCTGAGAGGAATTGCCGCCAGTACCCATGACCGACACCTGGGAAGGATAAGTAGGGCCTGAAAAAGAAGGCAGGACAGAGTAGGTAGCCCCCATGTCAATCAGAAAGGAAGCTGCCTTACCCGCTACCTTGACTGTTACCCTGGGCTTGGCGAGGGTGATTGGGGTCACCGAGTCGGGGCCTCTTCAGTCTTTGGCAGCCAGACCCAAAACCGCCATCGGCAGGTCTAGGGATGGAAGGACAAGCTCTCCAGACTTCTGTCCCGAGGGGCAGTCACTTTTCCAGTGTCCCTCTTGACCACATGCCAGGCAAGGCTTGGTGGATGAACATGGCAGCGGGCACCGCTTGGCCCCGTGGCCTTCCTTACCGCACTAGAAGCAGGTGCCTGGTGGGGTGTGGCTGGTCGCCTTAGACGAGGTCGATGGCTTCTCGGGTCCCACCAGCCACAGGGCTGCAACCAGGGCCTGGGCTTGCAGGTGTGCCTTTTGGCAATCACGGGCCTCCTTTTTGGGCCTCTACCTGTTTATCTCGGGAATTAAAGATTTTAAATGCCATGTTCACCAGGTCTCGGATAGGGGTCTGAGGGCCTTCTTCTGCCTTTTTGAGTTTCTTTCTGATATCAGGAGACAACTGGGTAATAAAGTGGGTCACAAGGACAGTAGCCCCTGCGGGAGAGGTAGGCTGTAGGATAAGAGCGTCTGTAAGGCGGCTGAGGAAGGCCGCGGGGCTTTCGTCTGCCCTTTGGGTGACTTCCCTGAGTTTGTCATAATTTACAGCGCGATGAGCCGCAGCCTGGAGGCCGGCAAGGACACACTGTAACATGCGGTCCCGCTGTTTCCTGCCCTCCTGGCCGGCCGGGGTATCAGGTTGGTATTCCCACTCCGGCTCATTGCGAGGGACAGCCTTGGCTCCCACTGGCCTGGTGCGGTCTGTAAGATGGACTTGGTCAGCGAGTCCCCGAGCCACCGCCCAGACGCAGTCTTTTTCATCAGTAGTAAGCGTAGAGGACAGTATGACAAAGATGTCATGCCAGGTAAGATCACATGCCTGTGTCACACAGCGGAACTCTTTGGTGTATGCTGTAGGGTCATTAGAAAGTGAGCCTAGATGCTTTTCTATCTGGGAAAGGTTGGAAAGGGAGAAGGGAACATGGACACACACGACCCCTTGGTGCCCGCCACCTCTCATAAGGGGCAGAGGAGGGGCTGGTCCAAAGGGTTTACGTGAGGGCAAGTGTGATGGCTGACAGGAGACAGCGGCGGCGAGTGGCTGGGAGGCGCGGAGGGGTGAGGTGGTGTACCTGGGGCTGGGTGACCCGAGTATGGCGGAGGCTGAGCAGGGGAGAGCTGAGGGAGTCAGGTGGGTCGGAGAAAACATGAGAGGCATCTGAAGAGACACTTGGCAGAGAATTAGGGGGAGAAGAGGCAGAGGGTGGCGGGGGACCCCGCGCAAGGAGGACCTACGCAGGGTGGCAGGTCTGACAGAGGGAAGGACGGGAGCGTAAACAGAAAAGGGCTTGGACATATGGGATCTCCGACCATTTGCCATTCCTGTGACAAAAATTATCAAGGTCTTGTAAAACATTGAAATCCAAAGTCCCGTTCTCAGGCCATTGAGAGCCATTGTCCAATTTATACATCGGCCAGGGCAGTATTGCAGTAAAAATGAGGCGCTTGGGCCGGATGTCTAAGCCCATGGCCTTCAGATTGGCCAGCAGACACCTAGGGGCGTCCCACAGGGAATTTTAGAAAATTGGCTACCCATGTCCCCCCCAACTCGACTGGACAGACAGGAGCAGTATCCTGACTATAGTGGCAGCAGAAGTCTGGGGGACATCTCCCCCGAGACTAGTGTGCCAGTACAGAAAGGGGTGAGAGGAATTCAAGCGTCCCCGAATAGCCTCAGCCCCTGGAACAGGAGAGCCTCCGACATGGGCCCACGGTTTAATGAGTAGGAACAGTATCCTGGAAACAGAGGCTCCCGGCGGGGGATCCAAGTTGGGACAACACAGGGTGACTCACCCAGGCCCAGGTCGTCAATCAGGGACTCAAAGGCAGTCAGTCAGAGGTCCTGGTCTGGAATGCGAGAGTCCGAGGAAGGAGTGGCGCAGCCAAAACGCCCTTCCCGCGTTTCAGCACCAAATGTAAGGTTTTTGGCTGCGAGAGGAAAAGACAGACAAAGTAGGGCCAAATAATGTGGCTTTATTGAGTGCTCCCAGGCGAGGTTCACGGGTGCTGAGAGAGGGGCCAGAGAAGTCACGCCCATTTGAAAGGGGTGAGGGCTTTTATATTGTTTGAGACGGGTGGGGACTTTTGGTGGGAAGAGCTGGGGATTGTCCACTGTGACCTTTGGCAGTCATTGAGAAATAGGAGGGGCTGGTGGTATTTGTGGAATCCAGGAACTGAAACTTTCTTATCCAGGTGGACACCTGGGTGTGGTTATTCTTTAACTTAGCTGAGCCTAACAGTTATCTTTGTGGGTCTTGTGGGCCTCTCTCTTTTTTTCTCTAGGGAGGGGAGGGGGTGCCCGCCACCAGCCTTACAGACATGACCTTGACTGAACTACAGCAGTAACAGTTGGGATGGAAGCAAAAAAGATTCAGGACTATTTTATAAGTAGAAATAACCTCTGTCTACCTCAACCTTGGACCTTGTCTATGGGGGAATTCATTTACAAATCTTAAGATGCCACCTCTTCTGAGAAGCTATCCATGACCCATTGAGCCCAAATTAGGCCCTCCTGCTGTACTGTAGTAATACTTTGAACATACCTATATTACAGAATTAATTATAAGGTATAGAAATTTTGTGTCAGCCTCTGTGTTAAGAGGATCCTGAAGGTTAGTATCAGCATCATACTTAGAAATCATTGAAGGGACAAATGCATGATTACAAATAGTTATTCCGAAATTTCTTGCATCACTGTGAGATGAATGGTGACATTCACTTGGACAAGAATATTGAGAAGAGGAGATTTCAGAAGAGATAATGAGGTTTTATTTGAACTTATTGCTATGGGGTACTTTGGGACTTCCAAAGGGAAATACTCATAAACTAGAACTTCAGGTAAGAAGTTCAGAAAAGAAGTAGGCCTGGAGATAGAATTGGGAATTAATAGCATATCAAGGATAGTTGAAACCATGAAATTGCATGAGTTTACTAAACCTCGTTCAAGGATGGAACCCTGGTAAACAGTTATTTCAGCTGTGGTGTGAGGGTGGGTAGCTGAACAAAGGTGGACAAAGAAGCAGCAATAACTCTTTGTATATCACATACATAAATATCCCTTTCAGTTTATAAATTCCAGTGGCAGAAAGCTACAAAAGGACTCGTTTTAAATCTCAAATGGTAAAGCAAATGGAGAGGCTCATTTACTGGACCATTCATAGCAGCATGTTTCCCAGGATGCATGTTCCAAAAAGACTAGGAGCTTTTCTATATTAAAGCTTTTCATCCTGGCTATGGTTTAACAGTCTCAACATTGTAATTTCAAACTAACAGTTGCAAAGTAAAAGACATGCTGCGCTTGATCTCAGTATCCATTAGAAGATTCCACATTCTTCCTCAAAGCTATGAAGTTGGCAAAATGACTTTCTCCGCACTGACCTTTAGAGCCATTTAGTTTAAACATCTTCTTAAGCAGTCATTTAAAGATTGACCATGCAGTTATTCAAGACCCATGCAGTTTGGAATAACATTAATCTGACTCATCATTGGACACCATAGATGGCCTAGTAACCAAAGGAGACCACACTCAGAAAGGACCACCTACTCCACAGTGGTTGTCGTGGTTTGCTTTGCTTTTTCTGTGTTTTTTATCTCTTCACTATTTGGAGTCTTTCCTCCTTTCTGGCTATTTCAAAGCCAGTACAGGAACCCATTTAAGCCATCTCATCCTTGCTGGGTAGTTTTGAACCTTTGTTTACTCACTGTGAGTCTCAGAGTGGTCTCAGAAATAACTTTGCTTCCTTGTTTTTAAAATTTAGACCTCAATAACAACCCAAAAATGCTGCAGAGAAACAGTGTATTTAGGGAAAAGGACACTCTTATCAGGAGTCAGAAGGTCTTAGTTCCAGCTCTCTTGCTTAGGCTAGTGCTTCAGCCTCCTTGAGCCTCAGTTGCCCTGAGTGTCAAATGGGGATGGTAATACCAATCTCCACATCATAAATGGGTTTTCTCATACCCTGCTGATGGAACTATAAATTGCTTCAACATTTGTGGAATGTAGTATGGCTATCCATATCAAAAATCCTAAAAATATGCATACCCTTTGACTGAGTAATTCTACTTCTAGAAAGTAATCTGAAATCTGGCAAGGATTTCTACACAAAAGGTTCAGCACAACATGGTTTATGATAGTGAATATTGAAAACAACCACAAGTTCCAAAAATATTGCACTAGTAGAATATTCAGCTGTTAAAAAAATGATGTTTATGTATCCAGTAAAATGATCTAGACCTAGGTTCTAGATCATTTTACCAGAAATACATAGTTCAAAAAAAAGATTATGTGACACCACAGGATGTAATCAGCAAAATTCAATGTCTAGGACAAGGCATGAAATAAATAACCAGGTTTCATCAACAAATTTTCAAGGGAGGTGAAAAAAAAAATAGAGTGGTAATTTACAGATTAAAAACAGATGTGATACATATTAACTAGTCACAATGTGTATTCCTATTTGGATTCTAATTCTAATAAAAAATATTTTAAAATGTTAAGACATTTATGATATATTTGGAAATTTGAACACTAGTTATTTGACGATATTAAGAAATTATTATGATTTTAGATATAATGGTATTGTGGTTGTGTTTTCTTAAACTTCTTATTTGTTAGAGTTGCAAACTGAAACATTTAAAAATGAAATAATTCGATGCCTTGAATTTGCTTAAACGTGCAAAATGGGTGTGAATGAAGGTGGGATTGGCCATGGGCTGATGGTGGTCAGGGCTGTGTGACAAATGCATGGGGATTTGTTATCCTATTCTACTTTTGGTTTATGTTAAAACTATTAATAATATAATTTTTAAAGATTTAAAATATAATGCTTACAAAGATATTATGACACAGAAAGGGCTTAAAATAGTAAGTTGAATGAAATTCAGTGTGTGAATCATGTGGAGAAAGAATTAAATAGAAACACATGAAAGGAAATTTATCAAACTGTGGTTGTCTTTAAAATGTGAAATTATGGCTAGCTTTTTCCACTTCTTTTTCTCATTTTGCTTACTATTTAAATTTCTATAATGAGCCTATATTACTTTTATAATCAGAAAAAAAACAATTTTTCTATGGTTGGAACTCTTTTAGAAAACTAACTTGAAATAACATAAATAAAAATAGTGAAATGGCTTGTGTACCTGGGAAGGTCAAGGTTTGGAGCTAGATACCAAGGCTCTAAATACAATTGTGTGCTGCATAATGACTTTTTGGTCAATGACAGACCACGTATACAACAATAGTCTCATGAGATTATAATACTATATTTTTTCTATACCTTTTCTATATTTAGATATACAGATACTTGCCATTGCAGTACAGTTTCTTACAGTATTTGGTACAGTAACATGCTGTACAGATATGTAGCCTAGGAGGAATAGGCTATCCCATATAGCCTAAGTGTGTAGTAGGCTATACCATCTAGGTTTGTGTAAGTACACTCTATGGTGTTCAAACAACAAAGAATCACCTAATGATGCATTTTTCAGAACGCATCCCTGCATTAAGCAGCACATGACTCTATGCCATTAGGGCTTTGTCTGTTTCCCTCAGTTCTACTCATCTCTACTTGGCTTTATTCTATAAGCTTGTTCTCCATATAACAAGTTGGCTACCAGTAAATCCCCAGGGTCATATCTCTTGGTTTAGATATCCCCAGTGGAAAGAGATTTTTCCTGTGGTCATATATTCACCCCACAGAAGGTGCTAATTGGTCCTCCGTAGGTCATGCACCCCTCCTGGAACTAGTCATGACCAAGACGATGAGTACCTTGAGGGTTCTGGAGCAGACGCTCACTCCTGCTTTAGCAGGGGGTACTATATTTAACACCCCCTGCCCCTGGGCCACATGGAATGGAGAAAAGAATGTTCTGGGAAGACAAAAACCAAAGCTTGCACAGTCTGTTCCCTCATGGTGTTCTTGGGATAATTCATTGAGATAATTAAGGTAAAAACACTTTTCTTTCTTTCTTTCTTTCTTTTTTTTTTTTTTTTTTGAGACAGAGTCTCACTCTGTTGCCCGGGCTAGAGTGTCATGGCGTCAGCCTAGCTCACAGCAACCTCAAACTCCTGGGCTCAAGTGATCCTACCTCAGCCTTCCGAGTAGCTGGGACTATAGGCATGCGCCACCATGCCCGGCTAATTTTTTCTATATATTTTTAGTTGGCCAATTAATTTCTTTTTATTTTTAGTAGAGACAGGGTCTCGCTTTTGCACAGGCTGGTTTCGAACTGCTGACCTTAAGCGATCCTCCCACCTTGGCCTCCCAGAGTGCTAGGATTACAGGCGTGAGCCACCGCACCAGGCCAAAACACTTTCTTAATTGAAAAGTTCATGCAAATATAAAAGCCAATTTTAAAAAGTCTAATTCTGTTAAATCAGATAAGAAGATCCTCCATGTGTACATGTATCAATCTACCCATTTCCTTCACTAAAAGAGATGAGGGCTGGTGGTCATCATTTCATACTTCCCAATTTCAAAACTGTAGGAGGTGCTCAGTAGCCCAGGTACATACATTTCCTAATGTAAAAGGAGAAATGGGGCATTATTTTGCACCTTCTCAGTAGTAAACTTGGAGATGGCTCCAAACATGAATTATTCATGAGATTCTCCTTCCTTTGACAAAAAGGTGTGTTGGTAAATGAATAGCGTTGGGAATTATAGTACACTTACAAACAGAACTCTCAATTCCTTTGTACATGTCTCTAAAAGTTAATGTGTTGATTTGCAGGACTGCTATATTTGCGGTCCTACCCTTGTTATCCATGGAAATGCAGTAGCATTGAATCTGTATA
Organism: Cheirogaleus major; assembly: GCA_963574435.1. NCBI lineage: Eukaryota > Metazoa > Chordata > Mammalia > Primates > Cheirogaleidae > Cheirogaleus > Cheirogaleus major. The sequence goes on from CAUYPO010134714.1 coordinate 27,576, forward strand.
AAATCTCTAAGCTAAGGTTGGTTTATCCACAGGGTCCTTTATAGTCTTAAAATATTCTTTTCAATGATTGCTTCTTTGTGGACTAATAAGAGTTACTTTTGTCAATCAGTTTAATAAACAGCTCTAAAAAACTGTTTATTGGATTTAAAAAGATGAAAGTGACCTCTTAAATGTTATTGTCAACCCTCAGGACTGGTACTTTTCATAACATAAAGCAATTAGATTCTCACTATTTGTTACGCTCTTAATGGTGATGAGGTTTTTAAAAATAGGAGAATCTACAGTTGGCCTTAGCAGTTTAGTTGTTATAAGAGGGTCTGGGTTGAATCATTGTACTGTATCTTCTAATTCTTCGCATTCGCATGAGTTTGGCTCCCTAGTATTTTTTTATTCTTTATTATAGGTACGTAATATTAATAGTTGTATATCTTTATAGGGTACATGTGATGTTTAGATATAAGCATACAGTGTGAATTAATCAAATCAGGGTAATTGGGGTAGTTATCACCTCAGGCATTTATCATTTCTTTGTATTAGGAACATTCCAGTTCCACTCTTTTAGTTATTTTAAAGTATACCCTAACTTATTGTTGATTATAGTCACTTTGCTGTGCTAGCAAATATTGTTCATTCTATCTAACTGCTTTTTAAGAGCATAAAGTTCATTATAAATCACTTCATCTATTGTCAGACTCTTTGGACCACTAAAAATGATCGAATAATCATTTTTATTCATGTTTCTTAAAATGCAATATCAGAATAACTAAAAGAGAGAAGAGAGAAGGAAATTCTTACAGAAATAGTTGATTATCTAGAACTAAATCTAAGGAAACTATTACTTGAGATGCTTTACTTAAACCTGTGTTGAGGGGGTTCAGACCCATGTATGGTAAAATTTATCATTGAAAGTGAAGATGTTGAGGTCTATTCAGATTGATGACATATATTTCTCCCCCACATCTAGCTATGTAGTGAACATAGGTCTGATCGAAAAACTGTGTGCCTGCTTCCTCTCGGTGCAAGGCCCAGTGGACGAGAATCCCAAGATGGCCATGTTTCTGCAGCATGCCACAAGACTCTTACACGGAATGTGCACACTGTGCTTGGCTGTCACCGGAAGGTAAGCCCTCTACTCAATCTCGGCCCAAACTCAACTTTCGGAACATCTCTTGAATTTTGCCCGTGATAGGGTCATTTCATAGAGATGCAAGTAATCGTCTTGGCCCCCTTTCCTCTTAGTTCTTACTTTGTCATTGGCTTTCCATACTGAGGTGTATGTTCTATTTCTCTTTTCTCGGCCACATGTTCCTGCCTGAGTCTATACTTCCTGCTGGTGTCATAAACTTGACTATCCCTGCTGGAAGAGACCTAAGAATTCATTCAGTCCTTCTTTTTTTTTTTTTTTTTGAGACAGAGTCTTACTTTGTTGCCCAGGCTATGGTGAGTGTCGTGGTGTCAGCCTAGCTCACAGCAACCTCAAGCTCCTGGGCTCAAGCGATCCTTCTGCCTCAGCCTCCCAAGTAGCTGGGACTACAGGCATGCACCACCATGCCCGGCT
>CAUYPO010134717.1:0-13581 GCA_963574435.1 Cheirogaleus major
GCCTCCCGAGTAGCTGGGACTACAGGCATGTGCCACCATGCCCGGCTCATTTTTTCTATATATTTTTAGTTGGCCAATTAATTGCTTTTTATTTATAGTAGAGACGGGGTCTCGCTCTTGCTCAGGCTGGTTTCGAACTCCTGAACTCGAGCGATCCACCCACCTCGGCCTCCCAGAGAGCTAGGATTACAGGTGTGAGCCACCGCGCACAGCCAGCTTTTTATATTTTTAATTTTTAAAAATTTTTTACTTTTTAAACATTTTTGTTAGAAACTAAGACTCGGATCATCCACGTCATTGTCTTCTGCCCCCACTTGTCCCACTGGAAGGTCTAAAGGGGCAATAACACTCATGGAGCTGTCGTCTGCTGAAGAAGACAACAATGCCTTCTTCTGGAATCCCTCCTGAAGGACTGCCTGGGGCTGTTTTATGCTTAACTTTTTTTGTTGTTGTTTTTTGTTTTGAGACAGAGTCTCACTCTGTTGCCCAGGCTAGAGTGAGTGCCGTGGCGTCAGCTTCGCTCACAGCAACCTCAATCTCCTGGGCTCAGGCGATCCTTCTGCCTCAGCCTCCCAAGTAGCTGGGACTACAGGCATGCGCCACCATGCCCGGCTAATTTTTTCTATATATTTTTAGTTGGCCAATTAATTTATTTCTATTTTTAGTAGAAAAATAGCTCAGGCTGGTTTCGAACTCCTGACCTTGAGCGATCCACCCACCTCGGCCTCCCAGAGTGCTAGGATTACAAGCGTGAGCTACCACGCCCGGCCATAGTTAAATATTCTCAATTCCTCCAAGGATTTCCCATATGCTTTGGATTTTCATCCCATCCCTTTCTATCCTGGTTGAAGTGCCCTGCAAGTCCACTCCAGCTTATGTCAATCTCTTGAAGTAGGAATCCCAAAATAAAACACAGTACCTCAACCCAACAGTATAGGATCAACACCCTGACCCTGATGGTCAATGCTCACTGACAGCATCTTTCCTTCCTAGATCCGGATGTAGAATTGGGCCAGGTTTCCAAGGTAAAGACTATTAATTAGCCTTCATTATCCACTATCACCTTCCTTCTTTTAGTGATATAAGCCCCCCCTCAGCAAGTTTTAGATGAGCACACAGCTACCCAGCTAGAGACTAACATCCCTGCAGCTGACTGCAGTCATATGACTAAGTTCTGGTTCATAGAATCTTTTTAACAAAGCCATTTACTCCTGCCTTCCTCCTTCCCTTGTCTTGCTGGCTAGAAACAGTGACAACTGTAGCAGCCTTGCACCCAGAGATGGAAGCCCCATGGTGAGGACAGCAGGGCAGACCAGCCCACCTGGGTCTCTGGAGGACTTCTTGGGGCAGACAGCAATATGTACATTCTAGACTGCTGACCCGCCTCTGGACTGTTAAATGAGACGGAAAGAAAGTTCTCTAACCTTTGAGCCATTGTAGCTAATGCAGGACTCAGCTTCATGTGCTCCCTATCCATATAGGCAAATTCCGTACAAGCATAGACTTGGGGGTTCATCTACGTATACAGCCATCCGGTAAATGTGTCAAAATGCCTACTAGGTGCCAGACACTATGTATTCTGAACCTTACACATGGTGGTATCCACATTTGTGAGATGAGCAGTATATTATTCTTTGTTTTCAGTCTTTATCACTGTGACTGCCAGGAGACTCTTGGTTCAACGTTAATGATTTCAGCTCCTTAATTTTTGTAACATTGAGTGTGTATTCTGTGACAGCTGCTTTATCTAAGCCATCTCCTTCAATCTTCAGAACAACCTTATAAGACGGGTATTATTATTCCAATTTTACAAATTAAAAAACTAAGCCTCAGTGTGTGCCTGTAGTCCCAACTACTTGGGAGGCTGAGGTGGGAGGATTGCTTGAGCCAAGGAGTTTGAGACCAGCCTGGGCAATATAGTTAGACCCCATATCTTAAAAAAAAAAAAAAAGAAAAAGAAACTAAGCATTTTTTTAAAATATCTTAAAAGACAGGTAGTGATTTCTAGAGTCTTCTGAGCAGTTAAGAGTGACTCAAGATTTTGCTCAATGACCTTTCAATGTTTCCCAAATTGGATCCATTGAACAATAGTCCAGAAGACAGACCTGTTCAACTTGATTTAACTCAACAGTTCCCTAACATACCTGCCTATGAGACCCTTTTTTTCAAGTAACGTGTTAGCTTCCCACAGAACTCTGAGAAGGGCAGCTCTAGACATAATTGTGAAGCACCGAGATGGGCGACCTTCCTGTTTCATCTGTTTTCATTCCCCATCACGTCCAGATGTTACACCTGATTGGAAATATTCCCTCCAAGAGAAATTGTAGTATTAGAAACCTCCAAGTAATGCTTTACAAAACAGTAGGATTTCAGGCAATGCCAGGGAAAACCATTTTGCTTAGGGAATTTCTTGGATTCCTCGAATCCTACCTGGAATGCTGCCGCCATGTCCGCTCTGACAACCTCCGCAGGGAGAGGAAAGGACGAGGGTTCCTGTTAAGCCCTTCAAAAGCGACCTCTTCATGAGCCAGAAAATATACTACTCTCATAATTCCGGGGGTTTATATTTAAATCTCGAGATAAACAGTTATAGCGAGTGTGACTGGGCAGAGTGATCTCATATAAGTTCACCCAAATTTGGGAAATAGGAATTGGTTCTTTTATAGATGAAGAAATTGAGTCAAGGGGACAATGAAAGATCATCTGATAGGGTAAGTTGCAGGCAGGTTCTAAATCTTTTTCTCAAGGAGCTTTCTGGATTTAACACTCAGTCCTTCTACAAATTAAAAAGAAAGCGTGGAACCTCTCAAAACCAGCAACAGTAAAAACTGGAAGCTCCAGAGGATGTGGGTGGAGAGAAAAGGTGGGTTGTCAAGGAGCTGGTGGCTGGAGAGGCTAGGGAGCTGCTGAGCGCCCTCCGTCCCTTCCTGAAATGATGGCAGTGCAAATGCACGCTCAGTAAAGCAGCCAGCCCACTCTAGGGCAGACTTTCCAGGCCCTGTTTGCAATGCCAGGGACCTTGCTCTGGTGTTGTCATGGGGAAGTTATTGTTATCCTCCTGGCAACAGGTTTCCTAGGTGAACACCAAACAGCCCAACCCGGCCCAATGAGCGACGGGCCTGTGCAGCGGCTGTCCCACGATGCCTTGCCCGCCCTCTCCTTTTACTCTCTCACTCCCTGAATCCACACGACCGCCTTTACAAGAGGCAGCACTCATTCTTACGCACAAAGACACTACAGAAGGCCACTTGCACGAGGGGGGTTGTCCACGGCCCTTTCCTACTCCTGACCTACAAAAGCGTGGCCAGCCATGAGCAGCCATGCCCGCTCCATTCAACCCACAGCTAAAATGAGAACAGCTCTCTGCAGAGAAACCTTTTCCACCCATTTTCACTGAACAACTTAGTGCCATAATTGAAACAAATTAGAAGCATAAGAAATACCTCTAGTGATGATCAAAGTCTATACCACAAAGTGAAATGAAGCCCTAAGCCAATTAACCTGTGAAATTGATCAGTTAATTGTAGAAAGCTAAACCAAACAGTTCAGTTAAAGTAAATCCTCAGTGGCTCAAGGATTGCCAGATTCAGCAAATAAAAATATCCAGCAATGCCACTTAGAAAGCTTTTCTGCTCAAATCTGAAATGTCATCTCTGCTCCATGTGCTTTCCTGTGTAGACAAAGCCTTCAAGTGTGGAAAACAGAGAGGCAAAATTCGCTGGCTCTGATGTCCATCCAGAGTGTTAACCCCCCACGCCGCCAGCCCTGGGGTGATGTTAACCTAGCTTATGCCTGGTATCTCAGGTACAGGACTCTAGATCGCCTGGGTTAAACAGAGGCACTTTCAACATCACTTAGGGTTTAGTTTAAACTCGAAACATTAGGAGCCATTTAGACCTGTCTTAGAAGGATCCAACCACTCCAAGAAGTCTCAGAACTCACTGGGTCTCCCCTGGGTCCTTTGTCCTTCTCTGAAGTGCCCTAAGATCCCTTCCTCAACGGAACCAGATTTAAGAAGACAAGGTGATCCTTCCCTCATCCCAGCTTCAGAGTTTGTATCCAGTTCCAGACATTCAAAGTAGTTAATACAGATCTATGACCACCTCTAAGGTAAACATTTGCTGACTTGGAGAAACTTACTTGGTGATGGGTAATGGAGAAGAAAGAGCAGGGAGCGGAGAGTGAGGAGACCCAAGCCTGGAGACGATTGGCTGTGTGATCTTGAGTAAGTCGCTGCACCTCTCTGGGCCTCCATTTCCCCATGTTACCTGTAAGCCACATTGCAGGATGTCAAAGTGGGGTCACAATCACAGTAGAAAGCAGTATTTCTCGGGTATAGTCCACTGCAGAATCCTCTCTCTGCCCTAATTTTGAGAGTCTCCAAAGAGTATCTCATGTGGGTTCCAAAGAAGTCCCTTCAACTGTCATGTAGGATCCACAGCTTTGCTCCTCTTTGGCTCTGGATCCTCTCAGATATCTCTGTGGCCAAGGCCTCTGCTGTCCACTAAATCCCCGGTGCTGGACCAGGCCACCAATACTCTGGGTGCCAGTTCTGGGTCAGGACCCTCAATACCTTAGTATCACTGCTATAGCTTCCAGTGCCTGATCCTGAGGACACTGATATATGTGTCAGGATGTTTATAGAAGCCCCATGTCTTGGGATTCTCACACGATCCCTGCAAATTAGATATATAATTTTGATTTTATGGAAAGGGAAAATAAGTCTCAGAAAGAATAAATAACAAAACCAAGACTGCAAGACCCATAAGTGACGAAACCAGGATTTAGACCTAGGCTCATATAACTCCAAACCCTGACATTACACCAAGCCACTTATGGGAAACATGGGGTGTTACCTGCTCAGGAGCTAATGTCCCAAGTGCTACACAGTTTGTACATTATTTTCTTTAGTGAGCAAGCCTTTTTGTAGTAGACATGTGCATACTAATTGCATCATAGGTTGGTTAAAAGAATCTATGAAGAGAGGTCTACAGAATTATCTGTCAATTACATATGACAGACCTGTTCAATCTGAAAAGAAAACACTAAATCACTAAATTCCAAAAGAAAAATAAGCTAACTTAATGGACAATTTCCGGGAGATTAAATGTAAAGGACTAATAATTATATAAAAATCAAATGTTATTAGTAAATGTTTTTAAATGCACTAAGATGAGATACTACTTTTTACCTATGAAATTAGAAAAATAAAATACTCGAAGTTGGTAGTGTCATTGGCTCCTAGTGCACAAATTGGTACTTTTCCAGAAGGTAATTTGGCAACCCATAGCAAGAATCTTTAAAAGTACAAATTATTAACTCCAAAATTCTTAGGACTCGATCCTAAGGAAATAATCAGAAACTCAGAAAAAGATTTATCTACAAAGACGTTCATCAAAGTATTAATTATTATAACAAAACTGGAAATAATATAAATGTCTAACAGTCAGAAAATAGCTAATTAAATACAGCCTTAGGAATGGATATTATACAGCTATTAAAGTGATATAATTTAAAAACGAACGACATAGTGAAGTGCTCATAACATAACATTAGTTTGAAAACAAAGATACAAAACCCTTTGGACAGTATTACCATACTTTTGACTTAAAAGACTGAAGGTGATATTTTTCAATAATTCTGAACATTTCTAGTGTTCTCTGCAATAATGTGTATTTACTTTGCACTCAGAAAAATATATCTAGCAAAAAAGACCTCAGCAGGTCATTGTTCCTGGCATGCTGAGTTGGATGCTGGCGTCCAGTGCCACTAAGCTAAAAGAATATGGCACATCCCTTTGAGCCATCATTCTGACTTTCTTTCTGCCATATCACAAAACTAGACAAATTCTCATTAACATAAATGATCATCCTAATAATAGAATGATAACAACTAGTTTTGTTTACTCAGTTCTAGGTTCTACTACTGATCCTTTATGTATGTTGTATCATTTAATCCTCACAAAACCCTATGAGACAAGCATTACCCCATTTGAAAAATGAAGAAACTGGGGCTCAGAGAGAAACAAATATTTTTCCCAAACCTCTAATGTGTGGCCACACAGAGGCTAGAACCCAGAGCTGACTTTCCAGAAAATTCACTGGCTGTGTTGTTTTTTTTTTTATTTTGAAATGCAAAAATTGTATTTGTCCACAGCATGACTTCTTTTCATAGGAATCAGGACACCTGATCCTAATCCTACCTCTTGTCCTGACTAGCCAAGTGTCCTTGAACAAGCCACATCCCCTTGAGGTTCTGTGACTGCTACCTGTTGGAGGTGTTGGACTAGATCAGTTTCCCCTCAAGCCTATCTTGTTAAAATGTAGCTGTCAGGACTTTCTCTAGACCTACTGAATGGAACTTTCTGGGGTTGAATCCAAATTTTTTCAAATAAGCTCCCTGGGAAATTTTTTTCCGGATAAGAATTAGTCTCGGGACTGGTATTTGGGAACTCACCAACCTAGACGACTTTCGAGGTACTTAACTGTTCTTATCCACCAGTCAATAACTGTGTCGGGTCCCAAACTTGAGGTTGAGTTGTGGCCACCATTGGATTTCAGATAGGTCCGAGCAGAATCTTGAGGACATGTGACTGGTTCACAGGGAACCATCTGCATAAAGTTTGGGTCAGCCCAAAGGAGCAAGAGGAACTTGGGGAAAGCAGAGTGAGTCTTGAAGATTGGACCCTGCGCCCAGCCCCAGGAGGCAAAGAGCTGCAAGTAGAAAGTAAAGGAACCAAGAGGGTGGCCTCACGTTACATCACCTGAAGAGCTTTAGAAAAAATACTGTTGCCTGGGACCCACCTCCAGAGATCCCTACTTAATTGGTTTCAGGTATGCACCTGAGCCTTTGGATTTTTTAAAGCTCTCCAAGTGATTCCATTTTGAAGCTAAGGTTGGGATTCTGCGTTAGCACCCAGGGACACAAAACCCTCAAAATGAGACGGCTTTATGTGTTATAGACATACCCTTAAAGCTCTGTTGAAAATTGGTATTTCAAGGACCCTTCTGGTGAGTTCATGAGGAAAAATAATTATGTTTAAAACAATTGAGACTCTCAATACAAAACTTCCTCAGTACGTTTTGGGGGATAAATTCAACACCTCAGTCCTGGTTTAGTGGCTTGGCGTATATATATTTGGTGGCATAGAATGAATTCTGTCTCCAGGTGTGTGAGTCACATGAAGCCCCTCCTCACTGACTGGATTTTTCTCCTTCACTGAAGTGAGTGAATTGATCTGTTGTTTTGTCACTGCGTCGCTAAAGCCAGTGGGAGGGTGGCAGTTATCGTTTGGAGAAAAGGTATCATTTTGAAGTACCAAAGACAGCGGATGAATTGTGTTCATGAAATAGATGCTTCACTCTACTTTTTAATTTGCTCCTGTTTGAGTTAACCGAGAGTTTCGTCTTTATTTTTAAAGAATGACATTTGTACAGCCGCTCAAACTGCCAATCTGTTACATAAACAGCCTTGTTTTCCAAAGGGTTGGCGCCGCCTAGGGGCCAAAGATGGGCAGCGTTTTGGATTTAGGCGCAGGTGAAAAGCAAATGGGACTTTTCATATAGCAAAGTTTCCCAAGCAAAGGTGGGGGTGGCAGAGTGGCATTTCAAAGCCAGGCAGCAATGCGATGATGGGACTGGGAAAGCCTGGGACAAAAGAAGCTTCTCACTAGCATCAAAACTGTGCTTTGCGACATGATGGTGGACGAAGAGCTTGGCCAGTGGCTTTGCACGCATAACCTGGGTTTGGTACCTGTACACTGATGAAGGAGCCTGGAGCTTCTGAAAACTGAACCACGGCTGCAATCTGAAGGGCTCATAAGTTTTTCTCACAAAGCCTTGAGACAGCAGCCTGTACACCAGTGGTTTTCAAAGTTTGGTTTATACACCTTTGGTTTACCTTGCATTCCACACCCAGACAACCTGAATCTGCTGGCATGGGGCTCAGGAATCTGAGTTTTAATAGGTTGCCACAAGTTGTGGCTAGTGTCTAGTTCCCACCAAGCCTCAGAATAGCTGTGGAAAGCTGTCTTTTTGTAGAGCTGTCTTTTTGTAGAGCACAGGGTTCAATGGAGGAAGAGCCAATGTGTTCCAGGGCAGAGCTCAGAGCTCTTTGTTTGCCACACACACCCCGAGGCTGACCTCTAGACAAACAGCATTGTACCGGGCACCCCTCATCCAGGGCTGGTATCCTGCCAGCTTTTCCCCACTGTCTCAACCAAAATTGACTGGGCTCAGCCTTTTGACTCAAAGTGCCAACCAGCTAATCCGATCCATTCATCCTTGCTAACTGATTAGTGCTAATTAGCAAGGTCTAGCCTCCTGGTTCTCAAATCTTAATGCTCATGGGAATCACCTGGGTTGCTTTAAAAGCTATTAGAGAGCTTTTAAAAATCCTGATGAGCAGGCCTACCCCATCCCAATTCAATTAGGATATCTGCGGGTGGGACCAGGCGACCAGAACTTTTATCCCAGTGCTTCCATCATGCAGCCAAGTTGGAGAATTGTTGGTCTAGAACTGTGGTTCTCAAAGCTGACTGTGCACACGAGAACTTGTGGGCTTTGCTAGAATGCAGATTCCTGGGCTTCTACCCAAAGAGGTCTGATTCAGAATGACATCAGTGGGGCCTGGGCAAACCAAAGCATAGAACCTTTAAGGGCACGTTAAATCTCATGGGAAGCTCTTTAAAGACCAGTGTCTGCCCATCCAGAGATCCTAATTCAGTTGATCCAGAATGTGGCTGTGGCATCTGCAATTTTTATAAGCTCCCCAGTTATTTTGACATTTCAATATGTGGCCGGACTTGAGAGCCAGTGGTTCCTATGTCAGTATAACCCATGGAACTGTCAACCTACGTAGATGCCCACTCCCTACCTCAACACTAGTGAATCAGAATGTCTAGGACTGAGACTAGCATATGTATAGCCTCATAGGATATTCTGATGCATAACCATATTTGAAGAACATTGATCTGAATCACATTTCCCTTTTTAACCATGGACTTCTGAGAAAATCTTTGAAAACTATATACCATTGCTATTCCCATGGTTTCTGTTTAAAATATCAAGCATTTCTTAAGCACCTAATATTGCCTGCTGCTTTGAATACATTCTTTCTTATCATTACAGAAACTTGGCAGGATTGAATTTGGGGAGGAAAGTAGGTGCCACAGTCTGAATGTTTGGGTTCCCACAAAGTCGATACATTGAAGCCTAATCCCTAATGTGAGGGTGTTTGGAGGTGGGACTTTGGGGAGGTTATTAGGTCATGAGGGAAGAGCCCTCATAAATAGGATTAGTGCCCTTTCAAAGGAGGACCTAGAGAGACGCTTTATCCCTTCCTTCTACCACATGAGGACAAAGCAAGAAGGAGCCGTCTATGAACCAGAAAGTGGGGCCTTACCAGACACCCTATCTGCCAGCACCTTGGTCTTCGACTTCCCAGCCTTTAGAACTGTGAGAAATAAATTTCGGTTGTTTATAAGCAACTCAGTCTTGGTATGTTGTTATAGTAGCCTTAATGGACTAAGACAGCAGGAATAATAGCAGATTTGTTCAAATCCAGACGCCATCTATCATGAGACAGCTCCAATTGTAAGGTAGAACATTCTGCCACACTGGGCTTCTGGTAAAAATGGAGATGTGACTCCAAGATTGTTCTGGATGACCTATTTTCTCAAGTGCTTTTGCCTTGCATTCCACAGGGAAGTTTCCTCATTGTCCTTTCCTTTGCATTGGGTTGCTGGATGAATACACAGCTTTGAACTCTACATGGAGCCCATGGAAAAACTACTTTGTACTCATTTCCTCTCTACTCTTGAGTATACATGGTCCTCTGAGCTGTGTAAAAGGCAAAATAAAACAGCTGTGGCACCATCAACTCACGGGACACTGCACGTTCAGGCCCTGGTGACATCTAGGATGCAGCCCAATAGCTAATGGGAGGGGTGGTGGTGGCAGTATCACTAATGCACCCCAGGGGCAAAGTTCAAAACTGGAAATCTCCCTAATGCATGTGATGCTAAAAAACCATGCCAGTTTTTGTTCCAAAAAAAGAAAAGAAAAGCATGTTTTTGGTGGTTACTTTCCTAGAGTGAACTTAAGAGCAGGCATTTTTGTGTTGGTATTAACCAAGACACAAAAACTGGGGAGAAGTCAACATTTAACACCAGCTATGACATGTGGCTTTTCTTCTTGCTCATCAGTGAATGCACAAGATCTTCATGGCCTGTCCTAGAGGGAGGTTGATGTTCCCCTAGAATGTCTGGATCTATTCCCTTTTTCTGCAGACTTCTTCATGCTTTTAATATTTTGTTACATGGCCAACTTTTAATTACCACAGAGGAACAGGAGTAATATGTCTGTTTTAAATCTCTGAATAATCCAAAACATCTGTACCCAGGTAGAAGTTTATGAATTACAAATCAAATGAGAAAAAAATTATGTCACTTTCCTTTATTTTCCATGACTAATGATGTCTGACTTGTGAGCTGGGTAGAAGTGAGAAGGGTAGGGAAAACTTCAACTTACCAATTAAAAGGTAACTCAGCTAACTCCAGTGTGAAACATTCTGTTATTTTTTCTCACCCCAGTGTCTTTGGAGCAAATTCCCCATCTTGAAGGATGCATCCTCCTTCTCTGTTCTTGCCCAGATGGCTCCCGGGTCTTGGGGTAAGCTTCTGTGCACTTGTGGTGGCAGGATGGCAGGAGTACATAGGATGGCCCTGGTGCTGATCTCCAAGTCCTTGCTATTGACCACCATGGACACCTGAACCTGGAAACCATTGTGGGAACCTGATCCCACCTGATTCTTTTGGAAACTGCACCAACACCCAGAGCTGGCATTTGTTATCCTTGAGATAGCCCCTGGTTGCAAGTGTTCCTTCTCTCTAATCCAAGTGATCTTCTATCTCTTCCAATCCATTGGTTTCCTTAGCATTTCCGTGTTCCCTTTGAGAGCACAGATTTTCCTGGTGGCATTCGCTGACCCACGGGCATGTGCAACATTCTGTGAGACAAAGACTGCTCTCTACTAACCACCTACACGTTTCTTCAGCCATTCCCAACTGATTACTCTGGCAGCACAGGAGCTTAAAGTTTTCTCTCTCTGCACCCAAGGAAGTGAGGGATAGACCCCATTACTCTGGGATTACAAACTCATGGTTGTCTGGCAACATTTCGCCCTCTTCAAATTGAACTTTCCATCTGCTCCAGGCTGACATGCACACAGCTCAGTGTGACTAGAGAAAAACTCACCACTGCAAAGACTGGTCTCATTTAACATTCAATGTCATGGTATCAAGTAGGCTCTAATGCTGCCTAGGTTATTCTGCTCCCACTCATGTCCATGATTTATTTCTCTACATCTCTTCTCTCCTCCAACCCCCAGCACTTCCTCACCCATATTCACTTTCATCAAGTCCACCCAGTTCATTCAATCCAAGCTCATCTCATTCATTGAGAATATGGAAACGGATAGAAAAGCTCCCACAGGCTTGCACCACCCTCTACCCAGCTCTTATATGTGTGCCCATAGAGTCTGCCTTCCCTCCCGTTACTACAGACCAGCAATCCATTCTCCTAACTAAGGAAAACTCCTCCACTTCAGCATGAGATCCCATTGCCAGCAATGCTCCCTTCCTGCATCATCACCTTTTTTGGTTTGCTGATTCGGTTCCATAACACTTAACCACACTGCAATTTAGTGTCCTACCTTGAACCTACATTGCCTTCCATCCCCTTCCATCCACCACCCCACTTCTCTGCTCCCCTTTTCATCAAAACTCCTGACAAGACTTGTCTATACTCACCATTCCTCCCTCCCATCCCCACCATCCTTGCACTGAACCCACTTTTTTCAAGGCCACCAGTGCCACTAGTGGTCAATTCTCAGTACTCATGCTGTTCACTGCATCTGCAGCACTTGACAAAGTTGTGTTTTTTCCTAGAAATGCTTTCTTCACTTGGCTTCCTGGAAGTCCTGGTTTTCTTCTGACTTCATTATCAACTCTTCTCTGACTCCTCCTCTGACATCTAAGTGTGGAGTGACCCAGAGTGCAGTCCTTAGGCCTCTTTACTTCTCTTCTTTCTTACACTCACTCACTCCCTGGGTGTTATCCACTCTCCTGGCTTTAAATACCATCTATGCTTATAACTCCAAAATTTCATTTTCAGTCTAAACCTTTTATGTGAACTCTAGATTCAAATATCCAACCATCTAGTCCACAGCTTCACTTGGATGGCCAAGAGGCATCCCAAACATGGCATGTCCACAACTGAATTTTCCCCAGTTAAATAGCCTCCTTCCACAATCTTCCCCATTGCAGGAAGTAGCAATTCTATCCTTCCAGTTCCTCAGGCCAAAATTCCTCATCTGCTCTCTTCTCCTCTGATTGCCAAAGCCCATCCATTAGCAAATCTCACTGGCTCTACCTTCAAAATCTATCCAGAATTAACACTTCCCACTGTCTTCACCACTGCACTCTGGTCCGAGTCGTATTCACCTCTCACTTGGCTTATGGCATTAGTTACCTGACTGGTCTCCAGCTTCTACCTTGCCTCCCTTCAGTCTATTCTTAATACAGTGGCCAAAGTGATGCCTTTAAACTGAAGTTAAATCAATCACTCTCTGTTCAAAAGTCTCCGGAAGTTTCCATCTTATACTAAAAGCCAAAGTTCTTAAAGACCCTACACAATCTGACTCTCACCTCCTCCTGCCACTGGGCCCTGCTGTAACCATCCTGACCTCATTTCCTTCCTCTGTGCTTCCTTCAATCTGCTCTTCTTGGAACACACATAGCTGGTTCCCTCGCCTATTTCATACTTTGCTCAAATGTTGCCCACTCAGTCAGGCCTTCTATATTGACCCTACTTAAAATTACAAGCCTTTCCCCAACCCCACCTCCCCATCCTATCCACCTCCTTACTTTGTTTATTTTCTCCATAGCATTTTTTTTTTTTTTACCAATTGACATGTATTTTCCGTATTTGTTTATTGTCTGACTCTCCCATCAGAATGCAAGATCATGAGGGCATTTGCACTGGAATGGTAGGTGCTCGAGAAATATTTTTAAATGCATCTTATGCCAGGCATGTTGGCTAAAACCTGTAATGTCAGTGCTTTGGGAGGCCAAGGAGGGAGAATCACTTGAGGCCAGGAGTTCAAGACCAGCCTGGGTAACATAGCCAGATGCTGTCTCTACAAAAAGTTTAAAATCAGCCAGATGTGGTGGTGTGTACCTGTAGTCCCAGCTACTTGGGAGTCTGAGGCAGGAGAATTGCTTGAGCCTGAAAGTTTGAAATACAGTGAGCTATAATCAGGCCACTGCACTCCAGCCTGGGAGACAGAGTGAGGCCCTCTCTAAAAAAGAAAAGAAAGAAAAGGAAAGGCAAGAAGAGGAAAGGAGAGAAGAGGAGAGGAGAGGAGAGGGGAGGGGAGGGGAGGGGAGGGGAGGGGAGGGGAGGGGAGGAGAGGAAAGAGGAAAATTACATCTTATAATTTCTAGTCTTCACCCCATGGGGGGTATTGGCCTTGAAAGGAGGAACGAGGGTTCACATATCTTAACACTTGCCTTCGGTCCTC
>CAUYPO010134718.1:0-30268 GCA_963574435.1 Cheirogaleus major
AAAAAAAAAAAAAAAAGAAGGTTTTAAATAGATTGGTAATTATCACATTTGGAACCACCTTAAATGAAGATAAAGTATCCTCCCTTGCTGTTGAGAGTCTTTCTTCCTTTACTCTCACTTCCTCTTCAACCTCATATCTAAATGATCATATCTAAATGTAAATTCTGTGGTCTTTCCCTTCTCCACATACCTGAGTCATGGCCATTTCCTAGTCCATACTCTCTTCTTTCCTTTTATGTTATTAAAGTAGCTCCTCACTGACCTC
Organism: Cheirogaleus major; assembly: GCA_963574435.1. NCBI lineage: Eukaryota > Metazoa > Chordata > Mammalia > Primates > Cheirogaleidae > Cheirogaleus > Cheirogaleus major. The sequence continues at coordinate 266 of CAUYPO010134718.1, forward strand.
CATGGACATTCCCCTGCCACTCTTCTATAGTACAGGCTTATTACAGCAACAAAGTCAGCCTTTAAAAACATTCCTCAGATCATGTCACTCCTCTGTCTAAAACCCTGTTGTAGTTTCCCATCTTGCTTGGAATCCAATGTTCCACAATAGACAGTTTAGCCTTATGTGAGTTGGGCCCTCTGCTCTCTCTCCAACTTCTCCCTCTACTCTCCCCTCTGTTCTAATCACCACACATACTGACTCTCTTCTTGTTAGTCAAATGTACCAATGCCTCCAGTTCTTGCGCTTGCTGCTCCCTTTACTTGAAACCATTCCTTTGGATGAACTCCATGGCTCACTGCCTCACTTCCTACAGATCCCTGCTTAAGTTTTACCTTACCAGTCATGTCTTCCCAGATCACTTCACGTAAAATAAAACTGCAAATCAGCCAATCCCCAGCTTGTATAACCTTTCCCCATTTCTCTACCTTATCTTTCTCCATAGCACTTATCTCTATTTGACATAGTATATATAGTTAATAGATTACTGTCTCTCTCAACTCTCCAGAATGAAATCTTTACAGGGACAGGATACTGTTTTGTTCTTTGCTCTTTCCCCAGTGCCACAAATAGTGCCCAGAACATAGATTTTTGTGCTCAAATGTGTTAAGTGGGTGAATAAATACATGGGTAGGTCCTACTCTTTATTGTAGTGTAATATATTCCTTTTTCAACTCTAAGACAATCCATTTATTTTTCAGCTTATTTTCCCCACAATTTCTGCAGAAAATAGGACTCTGGTTTTGCCACCTTCTCCACTGACTTCCTGCCTCTAAGATATTTTTCAATTTACAAATAAACCCCAAACAGCAGTTAAACAATATGCTAAAATGGACAAGATAATATTTTACTACTTTCATCAGGTGAGTTAGAAAGTATGTTAGGACAGGTGGAATGAACCTAATGAAAAGTAAATATTGAGCACCTGCACTGTGTGATTTATGCTAAGTGTGGTTTTGTATTATGTTTTACGTTTCCTATCTGAGCTGTTGTATAAATATTATCTTACCTGTATCTCTGTTTTTCAGTGATACACAGCTAGATATACAAGATTGGAATTGAGAAAATAAAAATAGCTCAGAGCAGTCCAACTACCTGAGGTATGCAAAATTGATCAGACCCATTCAGTTATCCCCACCCTGTCCAAATCCCCTACTTATTATGCCCAGTGACAATTGTTTAAAGACATTTTATTCTGACTAACTAGCTGCCTCCTCCTTTATCTTCATGTTCCTGGAATTTGTGATACAAAGAACAATGTATGGCTAATCAATAGCTTGTGTCGTTTTAATGTAAATTGTTAGTAAACAACTTAGCAACTGGCTCTTATTTTTTTCCTTAAAATCCCACTTGCAAATTCTGCTAGTTGGATTGTATATTCAGGTTAACTTGACTCTGTGCTCCGGGGTGGCCATCCTCAAGCTTTGAGCTTGAATAAACTCTACACTTAATTATATTTTCTGAATCTCATTATTTAAGGTTAACATTTCGGCACACTAGGTGAGACCCAAAGCAGGCCTCCGGTGATCCCCACCATTTTGTTTAGAGCTCATTCGGAGCATTGATACCAGCAAAAATGACTTTCATTCACTCTCACCAAAGTCAGCAGGGATCTCAGATAAGGCCTTTCTCTAGTTCAAATGCTGCCAGCTTGGCTAAGGAGTCAGACTTTATTCTAGCCATAAAGAGGTAAAGGTCTAAAAAAGGGTAACAAAATGTTTTATGAGTTCTCTCTTTAAAACTCCCCACCATTTTGGGAATTAAAACCTGCATTCCTTCCCAAGACCAGTAATCAAAGAAACAGAAAAATGTTCTTTGTTGTTTGTTTTCTAGTATCTTAAACCATAAGAGGTGGCTCAAAAGAACTGTCCAGACTAGGGTCACAAGACCATTATCACCAGAGATAAGGTTGACCAAAACCACCAATTATAGTTAAACAACAATAGCCTGAAGCTACAACATGTGACACCAGTCTCATAGACCCAAACCCACCCCACCCCTTTAAAAAGCCATCTTTTTCTGCTTAAAGGCAGGGTGGTGGTCTTTTGAGATGCTAGTCTGCTGCTATCCTCATTTGCTGGTAAATTAATAAACTTATCTTTCCTTTTCCTCAAACTACTTGTCCTCCTTCTTTATTCTTGCTGATTTGGCATCCAGACAAGTACCAAACTTTTGGGAACACAGTTATACACATTCCCACTTGTTGGAGTTGGAATTGAAGTTCTACCATAAGGTAGGAGTTGGGTTTGTTATTCTCTAGAGGTTCTGCTGATTGCAGATTTGTGATTTTCACTTTTATTTGAGGTTAAAATTTTATTTGTCTTACTCATTAGAGTTTATAACCTTTTCTCTTTTTCAAAATTTTGGTCAGGGCGAAAATAGTTACTCTCTGAAAAGAGGAAGTGAATCTTTGTGGTTGAAGTGAAACATTTGTACTCTTTAAAATCGGCCATATTCTGAAGCTCAGTTTGGTTGATAAATATAAATTGTCTTCTTGAGTGACAGAAGTTCCTTCCACTAGGTGTTCTTGGTCATTCAAAAGGAAAACCTAAATTATAAGCAGTTGTACTTCTAAAACTGAGACTTCCTACTTAAGAAGAAATCTACCACTAGAATCACCAGCTGGATTTATGTTTAACACTTATACTCCTCCTCATGCAAATATTTAGAAAACTGGTCAAGGTAGTTCATGATGACCTCAAATTATCATGGCCAAAATGGGATAACTGTGAAGTACCTAAACTAGTTTATTTGTTTGCTCAGTTAGAAAAACAATTCTAAAATAAAACAAAATAACTGGGAGAGTATACTTTTAATGATACTTAGAAGTTTCTAAAAGAGGTTCTAAAAAAGTCATTTCTTTGCAAGTGGAAAACAAGACTGTCTAAAGCAATTTCTGAATTGAAAAGGGCTGCTGGCACAATTCACAAGTGCAAAGATGTGGAAACAACCCAAGTGCCCATCAATACATGAGTGGATTTATAGCATCTATGTATACCACGGAGTTCTACTCAGCCACAAAAAACAATGGTGATCTAGCACCTCTTGTATTATCCTGGATAGAGTGGGAGCCCATTCTACCAAGTGAAGTATCACAAGAATGGAGAAACAAGCACCACATGTACTCACCATCAAATTGGTATTAACTGATCAACACTTAAATGCACATATAGTAATAACATTCATCGGGTGTTGAGCAGATGGGAGGGGGAGGAGGGGATGGGTATATTCACACCTAATAGGTACAGTGTGCACTGTCTGGGGGATGGACTTGCTTGAAGCTCTGACTTAGGTGGGGCTAAAGCAATATATGTAACCTAAATATTAGTACCCCTGTAATATGCTGACATTTAACACAAATTTTTAAAAAGCCTGCTGAATTTTTCCTTCTCCCTTAGCTTCTAACTTCCTCTCTTGATCCTTTATTATCTGAAATGCCTTGCTCAGCGTCTGCCTTCCCTTTGCCACCTTCCTGCTGCTTCTTCTCTCTTAGTTCCATTTGGGGAACACCCTAGTGGTGAAGAACCTGCTTTGGTTTATCAACCTTGTCAAAAGTAGAATTTAAAGGCGTAATTAAAAGATTCCCAGATCCTTTTCAGGACCTTGCTGGGTTTGTTAGAGAATTCGAATTAAGCATTCAAACTTTTGATCCCAAATTCTCCAATTTATATTAACTGGTTCACATGTTAGTTTCAGAAAGTAAAGCTAAAGATTGGATAGCAAAGGCAAATTGGAGAAATCCTGCAGCAGTCCCCAAACTTTTTGGCACCAGGGACCAGTTTCATGCAAGACAATTTTTCCATGGACCAGGGGTGTGGTGGGTGGTTCAGGTGATGGTGCAGAGCTCAGGTGGTGATGCATGGCCCATTTCCTAACATGCCATGGACCGGTACTCAGGACTGGGGACCACAGCCTTAGAGGACTTCCATATAGTTTCTGAAGTAGATTGTGAACAGGCCTGCAACACTGCCAAAGATTTACTAGATGCTATCCTCTTGGTTTTCCAAAGAGTAATTAATTAAAACAAAATACAATAATGCTGAAAAAATCTTCATAAGCCTATATTGTCATGCTAGGAGATGTTTGAAAAAAAAGGTTTAAACAATATTCAGGCCTATCAGAAGAAAGTTATGCAAACAACCAAAATTATACCCTTTTAACAAACTTTACAAATGGATCAGATAAAGAATTGGTAATTACAATTGCCAGTGGGGCTACCTCTCAAATTCCTGATCTAGTTAATTTTGTTGATCAAATGTCTCGAATTCTAACCAAGGAAGAAAAGTAATAGGAAGTTAAATAGAGAGGAAAATCAAAGAAGGTCATGAGTTTACAGCTAAAACAATTTTACAGCCCTAAATGGCCTAATAATTTCCCAAACTGACTCAATCCCTTATTTTGCAATTACTGCAAAAAGCCTGGACATTTCAAAAAGTTTTATAGATTATATTAATATAATGTCTACATCTCCTTCTCTCAAAGTGGGGGAAATGTATTTAGAGTTTTAAGATGAAATAGAATTATTAGGTTCAATATTTTTTTGAACTATGATCCTTTTAATTCACAAATTACAATTCATATTGTCATGGAGGAAACTAGGTAGTTAAATAACAAAGAATTATAAGAGCTAGTAAAAATAGTACCTGATCTCTTTCTTTTTGGGGAACCTGGTATTCAATGTAAAAGTGAGATCCTTGATTTTTAAAAATCTACATGTGCTGCCTTCCAGTTGTGCCAGCTTTTTACATATTTAAATATTAACTGCAAATACTTTCATTGTCCTATTCATTAAAGGGCTCCGCTCGCTGAAGTCAGTAATCTAATCAAGAAACAAGCTAAGTTGAAAAGATCACCTATATAACTAGATTTGTCTCCCAAAATATGATTTTCTGGCATTTAGCTGGCTATTTTGAAACTCTTTGTAAAAAGATTTATGTCTGTAAAGGAAATCTCCATTTATAAGGGCATCTTCTTCCTTGTACTTAAACCACTATAAACACTGACGTAAAACTTACATAACAAAAATTACCTTTGTTTAAAATATTTTTCTTGAAAATTTTGTCTTGACTGGGCCTTTACTTATGCCCTTCTTTGTCTCAGCAAATAATGGTGTTTAGATGTAAGTTCTGTGCCTTTGGGATATATAGTAAATTTTCACCTAATAGTCATGTATTTGGAAATGCAAATTTTGGGTTTCCTAGCTAAAAATTGTTTAGAGGTTCATAGTCTAATGTGAGAGAGAAACTATTTAAAAGCTGGCAAAGCCTGCTTCTGTGCGTCTGCATGTCTATATTTTTATATGTGTCATGTGTGTGATATTTCACTACAAAATATATGAAAGAGATCCAATTTAGTTGTCTTGAAGAAAAAGTAAGCACTTAAATCAACTATTTTATCAAAAAAATAGAAATTATTGTTACTGAAAGTATGGCACTTATTTCTGAGGGTACATCAGAAGAGTGAGGACAAGTGGTTTGAGGAGAAGGAAAGAGAAATTTATTAATTTGCTTGCAAATGAGGAGGTTGGCAGACTCCTGTCTTAAAGTACCAATGTCTTGCTTCTGAGCAGAAGCAAGTATAGAGCTAATAAAGATTAATCCCATAGCCCTATCTTTGGCTAAGACAACCTTTGTGACTTCCACCCAGATTAATTCCATCTCCTGTGGCACAAAGAACAAAGGATACTTACTCCCCTGTCCCTCCCAACTGCTGGCCTGAGGCAGGGAATGCTGGTCCAAGTTCTTCAAAAGGAGTGGAGTGGAGGATGTTTTAGAGAGATATATAACATTTTTGCTGTTTTGTCAAGCTATTTCTTCTATTACATGTTCCCCTCTGTCAATACATATCTATGGGAGGAGGGGTGACTACTCATTTCCTCTGTTACACTACATCAAATGCCTTTTAGTTCACATGAGTTGGGTAAATCTTTAGTAAATAAAACTATCATTGTTGGTTTAATGAAAACAACTGTGTCTTCTGATCAGTAAAATACCCATATGTTTAACTTTAGGGTTTTTCCTTAGGTGGCAACTGTCTAATAGTCACAGGGTATAAAAATGATTAAAAAAAGAAATAACTTAAGATGATGGCTAGTTTTGTTTAATGAACAATTCAAGCATAATTTTCTTTAATCATGGCTACTCAAATCTTTTGTCATCCACATATAAGTGTTTTGATTCTTCTTAAACCATGGTTTATTATCAACTACATTCCAAAATTTGCTTCTTCCTCAAGAAAATTCATGGAAAAGAATCCTGACAAGTGCTTTTGAGTACAGGTTTCTGATACTGTCTGGATTAGGCCACCCTCATGGTTCAGATGTCACCATGGAACCACTTTGATGGACAGTTAATGGAATGATAATTAGCCTTAGGTTACTCTAGGTCACTTTCTAGATCCTATTATGCCTGAGCTGCCTGGCCTGCTGGCTGGGGAATTCCCTGCATTCTTTTGCAGGGTAGCAGGGCTTCCTCCTTCCCTCTGGTGTGGCAATTGCTTGGGGCAGGATCAAGGCGGGGCAGCACCAAGACAGGGTGCCCATCCTTGTCCTTCTTTTCCAGATAGGGCAATTGTTTGAGTCTGCACCAAGGCGAGGTGCCTGCTTTTGTCCTTAGGATAGTGGGAGGTCCCTTGCTATCTACCTAATAAACCCTGAATTATTTTTTTGGCCACAAGAAATCTCTAGAGAATAACTGGGTTTTAATTTTCTTCATGATGCTTTTAGCTGACTCCCCAATAGAATCTTTATGTTGTTGTTGTTCTGGCATACAGATTCTTTTTTTGATTATAATTCTTATGTAAATTATATTTCTACTATGTACCTCTCATTATTTTACTTCTTCCAAGCAAATGAAACTCATGGTACTCTGAAGACTAAAGATGATTTAACAAGTAACAAAACAGGTATTTGCAAGTATATAAATCAATGACTTGATTAAGGTCTCATTTTTGCCACCCCGTAATGCTGTCCCAATTCAGCTTTTGGCACTCTTAAAATTTCTCACTGAGATATATGCTCCCACACCCCCAATTTGGAACAGGCTGGCTGGCTGCTCTGACTGCCACTAGGTGTCCTTCTGATCAGAAGTAAAGATTTTGCCTTGCTGAGACAATTTGCAGTGTCTATTTTCTTAATGACAACATGGGTCATTTCTAACACTGTAGCCTTGAACTCCTGGACTCAAGCTATCCTTCTGCCTCAGCTTCCCAAGTAGCTGGGACTACAGGTGCACACTACCACTCCCAGCTAATTTTTTAATGATTTTCTAGAGATGAGTCTCACTATGTTGCCCAGGCTAGTCTCCAACTCCTTGCCTCCAGCAATCCTCCTGGCTTCCCAAAGTGCTGGGATTACAGGCATGAACATGAGCCTGGTAGACAACTAGGTTTTTAAGAAAAAAGAAGAGGCAGTTCCTAAGTTGTTTACCAAGAATTTACATTAAAATAAATAAACTATTGATTGGATATACATTGTTCTTTGTATCACAAATTTCAAGACCATGAAGATACTGGGTGAGGCAGCTAGTCATGAACAAAACACTTTTAAACAAATGCTCCTGGGCATGGGTGTGAGGGGGCATAATGTTGCTAGGAAGGCTAATTGGGGGATGGTTTCCATATTTATAATTATATTTTCTGAGTCTTGTTATGTAAGGTTGACAGAGTTCTGGAAGCCCAAGGTAAGGCAAAGATATGTGATAGCTTAATAATATTGTGGACCAAGCAGATAAATATTACATGCTTCCTTTCACTGATTTTCCTTAAATATTTGTTTAATAGACCTTAAAGGTGAAGCCAGGTACCTTGTAGGAAAGGAAACTAAGAAAAGACAGCTGGCAGGAGGCTCAGAGTCTCCTCCATTGTCATGTGCCAATTCCATTCTGCCTTCAAACTTATACCCCACCCCCACTGGGCAAAATAAAAGCTTTGTTTTTACTTTTTGTCAGGCTTTTCAACAATATCTTCAGGAATCTCACCTGTCTCATCCCAAGTAGCTTTACAAAATAGTCCTTTCAACCTTATATTCATACAGAGAGAAGTTTTATAAATACACTTTTCTCCAGCTGGGAATGCTATTGTGTGCCCTTATAGATTGGTGCCCTGGGCAAGGGCCCAGCTGTCTGAAGCCTTATCCCAGCCTGGTCAAGATCTTACAGTTCTACTTGCTATTATTTGGGAAAGGGGAAGATTGTTCTTGCTAAAATGATATTTCTTAGCTGTAATCAATTGAATCCAATCTTTCAACTTTGCTGACTAAATAAGCCCTTTAAATAAACAACTTTTTAAATTATTGTCATGGATAGAAATCAAGCTCCAAATAAGAAAAGATAGAAACTGTTTTTGCTTAAATCTAAATTAACATTTAAAATGAAAGAAAATTGTTTAAGTAGGGTTTGGTTAAAAAAATAAATCAATCGAATTCTATTGTGGTTGAGTTTGTTTGTTTTATTTTGCATTTAATTTACTCTCCTGGGCAGGTTCTAAATGGGTTCCGGAGTGGCTGCTGAGGATCTTTATTCAGTCACGTGGGCCTTGCATGGGAGCTGTGGGACTCTGCCTTGCAAAGGACGGTGCTGAGAGGAGCACAGGGGCAAAGGCAGCAGTGACAGCTGGAGAGTCCGTGCCTTGTTAGATACCACAGGAGCAGACAAACAGAGCGGAACAGCCAGGGTCCAGGCTTGTGTAAAACTCCAGTAAGCTTAGTATCTGCTCTTTTTTTTTTTTCCTAGTTTCTAACAAGTGAAGCTGCGTGGTGTGGAGCTTGGGATATTTCTATTTCAGGTTTACGTCTATTTACACCTTTCTTGTAATGAACAGAGACTAGATTCGATAAAATTTTGTATTATCTCATTATTTCTTAAAAGTGAAGAAAAAGGAAAGAGAGGAAGGAGATTATTTGAACACCTGACTTGTTAGCACTATGTAATTGTGTCCAGTATTGGTTAGGGCCCAGATGGAGTTTCAGCACTCTTCAAATGACCTTACATCACCCAGAGGTTCCTTAGATAAAATCTGGATGCTATTTTTCTAGCCACACTTACAATACCCCATTCTAAAATGATACTAGTTTTGCTTTTATAACCCAAAAGTCAGCTTCCAGCATATTTAAGTCCTCCAACGTACTGGGGCTACCATGTGCTTCAAGATTTTAATCAATTTGCTCCCAACCTCTTCTCATTGTATGGTAGGAAAAGCAGCATCCTACCAAATAATTGGGAGTACTTCAAGGTTTTAAGCTTTTGCTTACACTGAATTTTATATTTCTACTTTACATTTATCACCATGCCATTTTCCATGCTTACTTACCCCACTGAAAAGTACCCCAATTCCTAATAGCTCAGAATACTATTAATACAAAACTAAGGCATTCCACATGCCTTCATTTCACTTCATTTCATTTTTGAGTCAGCTTCAGTGGATCAATTTCTTCTCCTAATGAGTTGTATTTTTGTGCTTCTTGCATGACTTGCAATACTTTTTTTATTGGGTTGCCTGATATTGTGCATTTAACTTTTTTGTATCTAGATATTTTTGTATTCCTATGAATATTCTTGGTCTTTGTTCTGCATGTGGTTATTTGGAAACAGTTTGATCCTTTTGGGCTTTACTTTAAAGCTTTAGTTGGGATAAGAACTAAATTTAATATTTCCCCAATAAGAAGCAAGAGATTTAAAAAATTCTAGCCAATGCCCCATAAATTATGAGATTTGCTACTTTGGCTAATATTTGTTTCATGACTCTGAGGGGTTACTGTCCTTTATTACCTGATGTTTGATGTCTTCTGTGTCATTATCTGATTTTTAGTCTTGAAATGTTTCAGGCAGGTGCTGGGTAAATCTGATTTATTCTCTCTGGACTAGAAGTGGAAGTCTTCTGATGCTATATTTTGAAATTAATCTTATCAATCAATCACTAATTTCCCCATGGGCACCCTTTCTAGATATGGGAAAACACAACTCAGTTGTCCTCTTTTTAAATTAAATTTACCTAATCCTCCTTTTACTCCCTATATTATCTCTGGTGAATTTTACTGTTTTCTCTCTGATTTGGTATTATGTTCTGTGTGTATCCATTTTAGCATTTGTCACATAGTTATATATTATTTTTCAAGTATATGTAGATCTTACACTGTTTTTTTAGCTAAAATAGAAATTAAATATTTTTATAAATATACAAAATTAGCAAATTTTATCACAGCTAGTGAAAATTTAAAAAATAGTTTTTTTGTAAAAAATAGCAGATCAAACATATGCATTAACTTCTAGTATATCCTGAATTGCTACTTAAAAACAGTAAAGAGGTGTTAAAAAGGCATTGACACAATAATCTGTCAGTGATACTGACAGACAGCCAGACACATAGATAAATGGAAGAGAATAGAGAATCCCAAACAGATCCGTACTAATATAGCCAATTAATTTTTGACAAAAGAACAAAATAGGAGCTAAATATTTTGAATTACTACATTTGAAAATATCTTTATTAAATTCTCACTTTTGATTGATTGATATTCTACCTTGCCTGGGTATCAAATTATAGGCTGAAAATAATTTTTTATCACGTTCTTTTCTTTTCTTTTCTTTTTTCATCTCTTTCTCTTTCTTTCTTTCTTTCTTTTTTTCTTTCTTTTTTCTTTCTTGACAAGGTCTCACTCTCTCACCCAGGCTGGAGTGCAGTGTTGTGATCACATCTCACTGTAGCCTTGAACTCCTAGGCTAAAGTAATCCTCCTGCCTTAGCTTCCTCAGTAGCTAGGACTATAGGCATTAGGTACCAGCCCCATCAGAGTTTTTAATAGTATTGTTCTACTATCTTTTGGATTCTCATGTCACTAGTCTGATTAGTATTTATGTTGTGAATTTTAAAAAATCTTCCTTTTACCCCAGGTCTTCTGAAACTTCATGATAACATGCCTTTGTGTGATTTTTTCCCCATTAATTTTGCTGGGCATTCAATGGTCTCTTTCAACTTAAAGACATAAGCCCTTCAGTTTTGGAGATACTTTGTTTTATTTCTTTTATCATTTTCTTTTAATACTCCTCTTTTAATACTCTCTCTCTAAAGTTTTTACTAGTTGGATGTTGAACCATTTAAATTAACCTTCTGTTTTTCTAATCTCTTTCATCTTATTTTCCATCTCTTTTGATGTTTTTGCTACTTTATAGATTTTCCTGACTTCTAATAATTTTTTACTGTAATTTAATTTCCAATATCTTTTTTCTCTCATCTTTTAAAAAATAGCTTCTTGTTCTTGTTTTATGTATGTGATATTATTTGATCTGTTTGTTTAACTAGGTCCCATTTTTATAAACATTTATTTGTTTTAATCTAAGGATTTCCTATCACATAAATCACATACATTACTTCTTCAATAAAAATCTATATAATCAAACTGCAAATGCTTATTAGAAGCTCTGGGTGGTGGAGAAGAAGGTTAGAAGGAAGGACATGATCCAACCAGGTGACTTCACTTAGGTGAACTCCTATAGGTCTTGGGGAACTCCTAAATATCTAGATGTCTTTTATCTGGGGCCTTTCAATTTGTTTTTTACACAGATTATCCTCCAGTTTTCTTCCAGGCAAAGATAAGAGATGGTAACAAGTGTTCTGGAAACATGACAGAGGAAAGGGCTGTGGCTAATGTCAGGGATATGTGTAGAATAATTTAATCACCCTGTTTTCACTCTGAACCTATGTATTTCATGTTGTTCATTGCTTCCTGAATCAACTTCTCCAGAGACTAACATTTTTGCTTTCTCAGTTTATATTTATGGAAGAGTAAAGAGACTTTCAAACTCTGAGTGTTCAGTTTTATACTGACTTCTACCTTCCAAGTTACCTGCTTCCCTATGTCAGCCTGAAATAATTGTAAGGATCAGGATCCAGTTTTGAAAAGTTTATTCAGATGAAAAGCAGGAAGTGGTCACCTGGAAAATACAGATTCTAGAGAAATGGGGTCAGTGCTCCAAAGTTAAAAGTTAAGATGTTGCTTATATAGGAAGAATGCAAAGAAATGTAACAGGATTATAACATTTCTATACAAGGCTGGTTGATGAGTTACAACCATTTAATTAGTTGCATTTTATTTTCTTTTTCATATATTTTGTTTTCATTTCCTTTCCAATTTAAAAGAGTATATTTAATATTCCATCTTAGACAAGGTTATAGTCATGAAGTCTTTGTGTGAGAGAAGAAAGAAGGAAGTTAAACTATGATGAAGATCAACAGGGAAGAGGAAAGTGATCTTCCCTGGTGCCTTCTAGTCATCAACAATATTTTACAAAACAATATGGGTAAAAAAGAAGGCTAACCTATAATCAGAGAAAGAAAGGTTATAGCTACCTAGGCTATAGCTTCCTGTCACCTGACCCAGGCTCCATAATTCCATTCCTCTAAGGCTCAGAATATTTTAAAATTTCAACAACTTAGGTTTTGAATTAGTTATTTTCACGTCCACAGTCAGAGACTCTCAGGGATTTGTGAGGTGAACGAACTCACCATCAGAAGCTCCTCTGTGTGATCTCTTAGCTTTGTGCATTCCCTGCTTTGCTATGTCCCTCATCCATTTCATTCAATTTTCTAAAAATTTACTGTAAATATTTTTCTTGTATTATATTTTCTATTCCTCTCTTTTTCCTCATTAGTTAAAATATATATTTTTTAATTTTTAAAATCATTTTTGTGATTCTATGAGGGAGAGGATATAATCACCTACTCTCAAACCTTCACGTACAATCCAGGTAGGAAATGAATTTTAAAATATTACTAGATGTATAATAACTTCTTATCATTCTCTGTTTTCTTCACCATGGATTCTAAATGAACATTAGTGTAAAACGAACATCACATAGATATCTGAGGTGAAAGTCCTCAAGCTGAGAAAGTTGAGAAATCCCTAGTCATGTGGAGTTCTGAGTGATTAGTCACTAGAGGGGATTCCAGAAATCTCTGGTAGAGTCTAGATTGTAAAGGGACTAACTTGCCCAATTGCTGGACTCTCACTATTGCAGAGCTGTTTCCTATAGTTTCTGCCATAAGTTAGAAGTTCATGATGGGCACTATTCAGCCCCTTATTTACATGTTCATAATGCATCTCAGCTACTAAGTATAGTGTTATTCTGCTGTTGATATATCAAAAAAAAGTACTGTCTTAGCTGCTACAAATAGTAAATGGACAACGCATTCAACTGCAGATTTTTTTTTGTAATAAGAATATTTATTACTTTCTTCTTCATTAGGGCAGAAGAAGCAAACATCAAACTAAATTGCATATAGCATAAATGGAGGGAACTTTCTAAGCAGACGGGGATTTATTTAGACTCTTTCATTTAATGTAGCATAAAAAAGCAAAGCTAATGAAATGTAGGAAATTATTTTCATTATCAGTGAACTTGTTAGTTTTGTATCTTTTTTTGGTTGAGTAAGAAATAGAGGTCATTAGGTATTTTGCTTATGAATGCAAAATAAGATATCAATCTTCATGTTTTCCATGTTCTCTTACTAGAATGATTTTCACTTTTCCTGAGTGAAAACTAATATATATATATATGAATCATTGTTTACATAATGATTAATAAGGTAGTAGAAATGATATTTTTCTCTACATTTGTGACCTAACAGAAAAGTCTGTTAGAAAGATATATTGTAAAACTGCTTAGAAAGAATACAATTCTGGTGGATTTCATTTATTAGATTTGAATGTATTAGCTTACATAACAATAAAAGAATTAAGGCAATATTTATTTCATGTACAAAACCCACAGAAAGAGAGAAGGCAAATTAGGGAAGAAATGAAGCCAAGCACAAATGACCTCAAAAATGTTTTAAATGTGGAAATATAAAGAAACAACAAATTTGATGATCTTTAAGCTATCATAAGCTGAGGGTTTTAACCAGAGGCCCATTGCTCACAGGAGGAAGCCTATTGCTTAGCACAATAAAATCGAAGGCCCTCCATCATCAGCTCCTGCTCTGGCAGACACGATGGTTACCACCACAGTATGTATTTCCCTTCCTTCTTCCTTGCCAAGAAAACCTTGACTTATCAGAGCAAGATTCCTTGATGTTAGGAAACAAACCTGGATTCTTCATCTAAGATGAGCATGTTAGCCAGGTATGGAAGGAAGTTTTCTGGAGAGTTTCTGGGAAAGAATTTTTATTCATGATAAGAAAGAAGTGCTCTAAGAGAAAAGGTACTTTTCTGTGACGCTCAATTCCTTACTTTCTGCATTTAACATGGGGTCAGGATGGTATCCTTGGAGCTGCCATGTTGAGGGGAAGGCCTAGAGACTGATCTTTATTTCTGATATAATTAAGCTGCTGGTCAAAGTCAATAACTGCTTACCACAAAACTCCTTGTTAGAAAATAAATTCTTAATTACTTAAGCCATTGTTATTTGTGGTCTTGTTACTTTCAGCCATTGGCAATCCTAACCGATATGCCTGTCTCCCCTTCTTTGCCACCTTGTTCTACTGCTTGTCACCACCCTACACTCTAGCCATTGCACATGGGTCAGTGTGCGTTTCCCAAGGTGTATCTTGCTGTTTCATGTCTCTCTACTTGGATCCAGCAGCACCTTCTGTGTTAAGGCCCTCTTCTTTCTGTTACCCTATGAACTTCTACTCACCTTTCATTTAATGAGTTTCCACTTTATGAAATTTCTCCTATGAGAACTTTCATGTCACCCATATTCTTTCTACCACCTCTTATCCTTTGTTTTACCCACTAGTGTACAAACAATTATACACTTTTGATTGTTCTCTAGGTTTATGCCATACTCATATTCTTTTTGTTGGTTAGATCAAATACATGGAACTCACTCCTAACTTAGAGCCAGACACTTACTTTTCATTTGCCAGCAATGTCCTTCCCCAGCATCTTTGCAAGATTAGTTGCTTTTTGTCCTTCAGGTTTTAGTGTGCATCATACACAATTAACTCTAAATTCAGAGAAAGCAAGATCAGGTTCCTTTTGCTCAAAGTTGCCTCCTCAACACATCTGAAATAGCATTAAATTGAGTAGGTTAACAATAAACATTTGAAATTGAATGAACTGAGTTCTGTACTTTAAATGGTAAGCTCTACAATGTCAGATGTGGCATACTATTCATCTATGTAGATTATAGAATCCAGCTAAGTATATTTATATCCTTTGGGTGAAAGACATGAATGCTGTACAAATGCTGAATGAAGGAATGGCAAGATGGATGATTGGCATAGCAATCTTACCACTTTTTTTTTTCTTACCAGTGAAAAGCACATGCTTATTTCCAGAACAGAATTTGCTTCTGATTAACAGGAGCATCAACTTTTGTGATGTCAATTATTTCTAAAGTATATTGTCTTTATAAATCAAAGGCTCAACTTTAAACAACCTTAAGAGCACACATTAAATTTAAGCATTCCTCGGAAGACTGCTTCCAGAATCTATAAATTGGAAACCTGAGTGGTCAGGCCATTGATTGTTCTGTATTTTGATGGGAAGATCTATGAAAACATTGTTCTTGTAAATATTTCTGTACATAATAGAGATAGATGGATGCACCATTAAAAAGCTTATGGTTAGACTTTAATAAGTGGAATTTTAGAGTAGAAACAAGGAAATAATAATTAAAAGTTTAGTTTATGTTCTACATAAATCTTACTCTGTTTATGAATTTATCAATATACATAATGTTCAAAATGGCTACAAGTTAAACAACCAAGATTGAAAATTTATACAAGTCAAACACCCAGAGCAAGAAAGGAAAACAAAACCTCTAAATATTTGCAGAGGCATATAAACTGTGAAAAAGAAAGTTGTTCTGAGAATTCTTTAGCATTTTTCTCTTTGAACAATTTCCCCTAATTATAGCAATGTATTCCATTCTATCAATCAGCTTAGATCTACCTGTTGTCAAATACTTATAAAGGAATTGAAACTAAAATCATTGGTATAAACATTTCCTCCCCCCTTTCGCCCTTCAAAATGCCTGTTTAAAACATTGTGTTGTAACCTTTCAAATGATCTACTTCAAAACTCATACATGCATCAAATTAGAATCTTGAATCAAATGCAATTCCCATTACTTGGAAAGATAAGATTTATACTGGTAAAATGTTTAAATGAAATATATAGTATTTTTAAGTACTAAGTATGTGTTATAATAGATGTTCTAAAGATTGAGAAATGGAAAGCTACTTCAGGGTAGAGCAATCTTGTGTATAAGGTTGGGTTTGTGACAAGCCTCAGAGTATTGAGAGGACTGAGCAGTCAGAGAGATGAGAAAAACTAGGTGAACACTATAAGAAATATGTTTCATGAGAGTGAAAATGCTCATAGCCTGACCCTAATGAAACTGTGTTACATATTCAAATAGATCACTGCAGAAGTGAAGCGGATCTATTTTATCACTGGTATTAGGATATAGAAATGCTGTTCTGATTTCAATGTCACCTTTGCTGACAGTGGTGAATCAGGTCATTAGAGAATCATGTTCATGATCTGTTTGTTGAGGCTCTTGGGGTCTGGCTAGTGAGATCAGATTAGAAGATGTAATAGATTTCACAAGGTCATTTAGCATTAACTTTCTTGTATTTTTTTGGCTTTAAATATACACACATCAAGCACTTTTGGATCATTTTCTTGGAGAAGAGCTTCTTTTGGGATTCATTTGATGATTATCCTTATGTGTCATTATGACAAAGAAAGAGTGATATGACTCCTTTAAGTCCTTTCTATCTGCTTACAAATTCTTTGCCAATTGAAGGGAAGATGAAGTCTCTCATCTTAAAAGTTCAGTGGTGCTACTGTCTAAGCTGCTGGAGCAAAAGGGTGCACCAAGTGAAAACACATTTCTTCAGATCTCATCAGAAAGATCAAAAGCATTACAGGATAATTAAATTGAATCTGTTATTGTATTTAGTACATGGATTCTTTCAGCTCATTACTAAGTGTTACACACTGTGTAAAAATGGGGAGGGGAAAGCCCCAAATGCAACCTAGAGAAAAATATTAAAAATAAAATAGAAACATATGCAAGCATATGAAAAGGGATTTGTAGTTAATAATGAAAATCTGGACTTACTAATTTTCAGGGCTACATTGTACTGTTTCTAGTTCTGAGTGTTGTAAGTTAGAGGGCATGATAGATCATTCAAGAAACTTGAAACTAAGAAAAAATAGAAGAATTATGAATCCTATTTTTGTTGGCATTCCAGATTAGCCCTTCATGTTTTATTTATATTATAAATAATACTCATATTCACTGTAATGCACTTCTGTATGAAATGCTAAGCAAAAAACTTCATTTTCCAAGCATTTATAAACATATGATTATGTTCCATGAAGTTAGATCATTTTTTGAAATAAATGACACTTACTTTCTTATAAGATATTTTATTAACTGAACATCCTTTATGTTTTCATTAGTCAGGCAAGATGAATTTGAATTGATACAATATAAATTTTATACCAGAAACTTGTACTTGTTAACGTACATGGTTTGTGGAGTCTGCATTTAATTTACTTTGATCACAAAAAGACAGTATCGTTTAACAAAGAATTTACAAATTCAGTTGCATAATGATGACATTAAAAGGTTGAGAAGTTGAAAGTTGTTCATGATAAAGCATAGGCAGATTTTCATACTCTTTTATACATATTAAAACTACATTTAAAAATAAATTCTTCTAAACTTCTATTGGAGTGCTTCTTTCTTTTCTTCAAATTAAATAAGTAATAATATTTTCTGATGTTTGCTAAGATATTTTAAAGTAAATATGTTCCTTATTTCTGTAGGTTAAAGTCATATGTTTTGTTTTATGAGAGGTTTTGAATACAATGAGGGAAAGTCAAAATTGTCCTATTTCTTGTTCTTATCCCTCAGTCCCTCACACCTAACTATGTCCTATTGCCTTTCTCTCTCTCTTTTCCCCAGCCTTCTGCCACTTTGGTCATTAGGATGAAGGAGCAAGAATCAAAAAGAGAGCAATAAAATTGAAATACATCAAGAAAGGAAAGGCTAAAAAAGAACTTTGAGATATTTTCCTGTCTTTAGAAGTGGAGGTGAGATAATTCAGTGCACCAAACACTTATTTAGTGTCCTCCATATGTAAGAGAGTAAGAAAAAACCTCCAAATGCCAAAAATAGAGCAAAAATTCCTACTCTCTAGTCTCCTGTCTCTTATCCCCAAACTTACTTCACAAACATTCTATATCTGTTTACAGAAATAGGAAGTGAGATCAAATCAAATTCTATGGAAATACCAGAGACAATGTTAGAGAAACTGAGTTGATAAGGTCTAGATTTGGAAAGCCCTGTCTCTATCCTGTGTGTATTCGCCCTTCCCTTGGTGGTTTCTCAGCTAGAATGAAATTTCAAAAAAGGCCTGGAAGCCCCTCAGCTACCCTTTCGCTGCCTCATCCTTCCAAAAATTCCCTAAATGAAAATTAGCTATAGGTCACCATTTTACTCCTCCCGGATAGGAGTGAAAAAATGAATCAGTTACTCTGTTAATCTCTTAATGCGTTTAAGAGGAATCTTTGTGTGGGAATGTGTTAAACCAACAAAGTGGCTAAAAAAATAATACCACAATGAGAACTTAAAGCGCTAATGTTGATCAAATGTAATAAAAGATTTGACTTTTAGAAATTTAAGTACTAGAGGGCACATGTTCCACCACAGACAATTAGCACTGTAGCTTGGGGAGATTTTGTCCTCTACAGCAGGGGTCAGCAAACTATTCCTTATAAACCAAATCCAGCCAGCTTTCTGTTTTTGTAGATAACATTTTATAGAAAGACAGTCATGTCCATTCTTTAGTTCATTGACTTCTCTTGTGCTACAATGGCAGGGTTGAGTAGTTGCAATGGGGCCCACATAGTTAACAAAGTCTAAAATAGTTAATGTCCAGCCCTTTTTAGAAAGTTTGTGGACCTCTACTCCATAGGAATAATGACATTGACAAATGTGGCAAATTTTCTGTCTTATTTCTACTTTTTTCTTTTTCTTTTCCTTTTTTTTCCCCAATGTCTTTTTTCTTCAATTGTAGAATACAGCAATTCAAACTTTTACTTTGACTATTTAGCAGGGAAATCTCCCTTAAAAAGCTAAAAGTAATGAATCATAGTTATCTTGAGACATCTTCAATTTCTGCTGCCTGTACACTATAGACATAATTGAATGAGAGTTTGTAGCAATTGTCTTGCTTTGGTTATATAACTCCAAATCAATTCCTATTTACCTTCCTTTAATCACTTCTAATGACTGCTGATTTATCATTCTAGGAATTTACCCCCAATACAGTCCAGAGAAATGCATATTTTCTTCTTATCTTACACCACTAATGCACCATGTGCATACAGAGAGAGGCTTAGATGTTTAGAGATTATAAATATTTTTGTAATGATATACAGACTGTAACAAAAAGCTTAGGCCATCACTATTTGGATTGAACTTTAAAATTACAAAGTGGCCAATAGTTTTAAAATGTGAATTTTTCTAGTGCATTAGTACCCCATCCTTCCATTTTTGCATTACTGGAAGCATGCTTCCCAGAAAGAGTTCATGTAAGTAGCTTGAGAGAGAAAAGAATAAGGAGATCAAATAAGGTTGGGAAAGGCAAAGTGAAATGGATGTCCTTACTGCAGGCCTTCTCAGAGCATTTAGTGTAATGATATTCATTGCTAATTACGAAGAACAGATAGAATATACTTTGTTTTTAAATTCATTTATTTACCCACTTGTTCAAGAAATATTTTTTGAGCACCTACTTTCTGCCAGTCACTTTTCTAGGTACTTTTAATAGAGTATTTCAAAAAGTTCAAAGGTTCTCCTTGGAGTTTGAGGATATTACATACACTTAGAAAGTTTAGGAAAGAATTCATGAAGGGAAAGGACTCTGAAGAATGAGTGGAATTATGGTATATGGAATTGCCCAGGAGACAGGCATTCTAGGAACTAGAAATACATGACTAGAGACATAGAGAAATAGGGGTTAATATATCCTTATTGAATTTAATTGGATTACATGAAATGGAACTATTGAGAATGGTGCCTTGTGTATGTTGTTAGTTTGTACATACACACATTCACGTGTGCACACATACACACAAGGCACTGAAATGGACTTCATTTTGTTACATCAGTTAGCATGTTGTTAACCTGCTAAATATTAATCAAACTATTATCTGAGTGTTATTGCTTCTGTGGGCTTTTTCAAATTTTAATTGGATTTAAGAGTTTTTCTTCAGTGTTTGATTGACTTGTAAGTGTTTTAATCTGTTATTCTGGAGGCACACTTTTAGCGCCCCTTTTTCTTGTTTTAAGGTCATTAAACAAGCAAAAATAAAATATGGTAATTTTATTCTTAAATGTTGGTTTAATTTAATGCAGAAATGGTGACGCCCAGATGTTTTTGTGGGTTTTCTGTTATTAGCCTCATAATGTATCCACATTGACTGGCAAGTAAAGGGAACTGTTTAATTTACTGTTCTATTTAAAG
This sequence comes from Cheirogaleus major, assembly GCA_963574435.1. Lineage (NCBI taxonomy): Eukaryota > Metazoa > Chordata > Mammalia > Primates > Cheirogaleidae > Cheirogaleus > Cheirogaleus major. The sequence continues at coordinate 20,788 of CAUYPO010134718.1, forward strand.
AAGAGCTGCTAGGCTCATTTTACCTGGTGAGCAATTTGCATAAAATTAAAATGAAATATTCATAGATCTAATATTTAGCTGTATTTAACATATTTATATCTCCACTGGGACCTCTGCAAACATATAACCAACTGCCGAATCAACATACTTCCTTGGATGGCTAATAAGCATCTCAAACTTGACATGTCCAAAACTGTGATTTTGATCTTCCCCTAAAATCTGCTTCTTCTAGTTTTCTCTTCTTACATCCCACATCAGTCCATCGGTGTATTTTGTTGACTCTACTTTCAAAACACATCCCCCCTCAGGTGGTTTTCACAACCTCCGCTGCTAACAAATGGCAACCAAACCCTTATCATCTGTCTTCTGGATGACTGCAAAATCCTCCTACATATTCTCCTTATTTCTTTTAGTCTCATCACAACTACCAGGGTGATTTATTACTAAAAGTAAAATTAATTTATATGACTCTTCTATTCAGAGCCTGCAACATTCAATCCAATTTAATTCGAATTCAAAACATAAATCCTTACACCGATGTAGAAGGGCCTGTGCCTAATTGATACATCTCCGTTTCTGTCGCCAGCTGTGTTCCCTTGATCATTCTGGCCACCTGGAGGTTCCCCCATTATGTCTGACTCAGACTTTTGCACTTGCCTTCCTGCCTGTCTGTTGACTCTTTCTCCAGATAGTCACAGACCTTGCTTCCTCTACTTTAGATTGTTATTCAAATATTAAATTCTCAGAGAGGCATTTCCTAACAACCCTACTTAAGATGTCAACAACCCTTGACTCCCTGCACACTTTATTCCTCTTCCCTGCTTTATCATCCCCATTGCCACTCATCACTTTTAATATGCTACACATGTCACTTTATTTGTTATGTGTATAGGCTCTCTCCTTGCACTAGCTTTTAAACTCCATGAGGGCAGGGGATTTTGATTTATTGTTCAATGCTGTATACTCAGAGCCCAGAACAGTGCCTGGTACACACAAAGACACTCAACATATATTGAATAAATAAATTAAAAAAATATTTTTTAAAATAACTCAAAATTTGCTTTGGGTTTTTTACTATCTGGGAGATTGCTATTACGAGCATCAATTATATCATGCAGATCCTATGTAACCTGAACTGATTCGTAAACATGCAATGGAATTATTGACTTTTCTTTGATAAACAAATTCCTGATATTAATCAATGAATATAATTCAAAAGCACTCTTAATGAAAAAAAAACCCAATAAAAATGTAAAGCATTTGAATTATGTCCATTTCCAATAATAGCAGTAATAATATCTATAATTTTTATACTCACCAGGTATTGCTTATATTTAACCTTATTTTAAGCTTTTCCCACGTCAGCATAAAGGATTTATCATCCCCATATTGCTAAAGAGATAGACTAAGGAATTTGTACAAAGTGAGGCAGATAGAAAGTGTCAGAGGTAGCTCCAAATACAGGCCCATTTGACTGCAAATGGAATGCCTTTCCATTCTCTTCCCCATCATGAAAACTCCAATGTATGGATTATTTACAGTAAGCCAAGCACCATGCTAGGCACATTATATACATAGGCTAATTATTTTAATTGCATAATTATTTTACAAAGTAGATATGATATCTTTATTCTACAACATGGTGGTTACTAGTGGACTTTGAAGCAAGAGTGCGTGGGTCAAATTCCAGTTTCGCCACTCATTGGCTATCACCTTGAACAAGTCGACGTTTTTGGGCCCCAGATTTGTCCGAAGATGAGGAATATCCTAAAATTGGGGGAAAAAAATCTGAGCTTTTTAGTTGCTTGAACTCTAGGTAAAAATAACCTTCGACTATTGTAGGGCATGATCTTGCTACAATTTGAGTACATTTAGCCATAGTCTTTCTTCACTTACATTTATCAACCTTGTGCTGTACACAATTCATATTTTAAATAGTCTTAAGTATTTCACCTGATGCTTTCAATATTCATGCCAATTTAAAGATTGTGCTGAAGTAAATTTGAGAGTTGGGGGGAAGAAAACTTCTCTTACGGGGCCAGATGGACCTAGCATGAGATCTGAATATTACTATCCAAATACACCATTAAAAAACCTAGTCAGGCCACTTGGTTGGCTTTGCTGCTGTGTTTGTGGAAACAACTTTTTCACCCCCTTCTCTTCTTCCTCTTCTCTTTCTCCTCTCCCAACTGGCCTACTTTTTCACATTTAATTTTATTTTTTAATGAATTCTACGGTTACATGATTCAATATTCAGAAAATACAAAAGAGTCACTAGGGACAAGTTTACTTCCTTCTCCCCTGGTCTTGTTCCTAAGCCTTCAAACGAGACATTAGTATCACAGGTAACCTAGATTTCCATATATATACTACAGAAAGGTCTCTGTTTTCTGATCCTATTGTGGTTCTGGAATAGAAAATTGAAACATTAATTCACAGTACTTATCTTTAAAAGCAATACGGAAATGAAGATTTAGTCATATTTATTTCAGTCTATTATTTATTTTAATCTATTATGTATTTATTAATTAATATGGCTGGACACTGGTACCCTCACTAGGTCCCTGTGTCAGAAGGTAACAATCATGTATGCAATGCATCCTAAGGGCAGATGGGTGAGCCACTGTGCCACAGGCTGGAAAATGGTTCACCATCTGTTCTCTTTTTGCCTATGATAATAAATTCGTGCTTGTGCACCTGATAACATGGACTTGCAGATTATATCACCTAGTTTAAACTAAACTAATTCTTACCAAATAGACAAGTAGTTAAGAAGCTGCCAGCAAGGAAGCTGCAAGTGAAAGATGATAATATCAATGAAAGCAAAAGCAAAATATAAGAAAATGGCAGAACAAACATTTCTATAATTCCTGTGCAAGTGCTTTCTCAATCACATTCTGAAGTAACAATGATGACCTAATGGTATATGTCAAGATGTCAGCAAAAGAGTTAAAATTATCAAGAAGACCATTGAAATAATAATTTTTTTCCAACTACTGTTAGTGAAAAATCTCATCCTAATCCCTTGCATGTCTTTTACACCAGTTAATGACAGTAAGTGGACATTTAATTGGCAGACATTTGAAATGTGAGCATCTAGAAGCTATTTCTCATGATAACCAAAACGTTTTTACTTTTTGGTATCATTAAAAATAAAATAAATAATAACTTATAATAGATTTGTGTAATCCTTTTAAAATTCTATATTAGTGTATGTTTTATGATGTACAAAATTTTTCCATAGAGTGGGACATGTCTATAATGTATAAATACATTTTAAAATTCCATATATTAAAAGTATCAGGCTAAAAACTTGTTTAGGGATGGGATGAGCAATTAATTTTGGAGAATACTGAATGATAAATAGTAATTTTAGGCAAGTAATAGATAAATCATATATATATATATTTATGCATCATGACTTGATGAATAATGGAAACCCTTGTTTGGCACATTTTTTTTATAGGTAGGTTTCTCCAAATGCTTGGATTAAGTTTTGAATAAGCTCAGTAAATATGTTTAGCCAGTTGAAAAATTATCAAACACCTACTGCTTTTTGTTAGAAATTAGGCCCCTCATAAGACCCCAGTTGTTTTTTAAGTCTATTTTTTTTCAAATAAGAATGAATGTAATTATAGATTTTGTTATAAATAAAGGTATTAAAGTAATTTAGCGGGCTGGTTCTTCCATTAACTCTTTTCAAATTCTCTCAGCTCTGCAGAGAAAACCAGGTTTCATTTATTTAAAGAGTGATTTACTACTAATTAGCAGTTTCAGGGACAATGAAGACAGGTCTGTATGTTCCAAAAGCAGTTTAATTAGACTATACTCTAAGATTTGCCTCACAACCTAAGCTAATAAGATTATTTTGAAACGTGTTGAACTAGCAGGCTTCATTTATTAAAAATTAGTTAGAACAATTTATATTGTAGGATAAATAATCAGTAATTTACCACAGCTACTGGAAGAACCTTCGCTTTGCATGGCCATCCCAGAGGTCCAGACGTGGTGAAATACATGAGACAAATTGCATGGACATGTTGCGTATCCTAAACAAATCAGTTCTCTAGCAGTGTTGTCAGGGGTCTGAAATAGTCGTGACAAAGGCTATATCCTAAAGCCCTTTTATATAGATGTATATCTGTAGCAGTCAGGAGCACAGTCTAAGAAGTTTAGGAGACCAGGATTTATTTGCTGTGCGAACTTGGGTAAGTTACTTAAATTACTACACTTCGGTTTCCTTGTCTTTGAGATGGAGACAATAACGACACCTTTCTCATGAAGTAATTGTGAAGATGATTACATGAAATAAGGCAATTAAATGTCTTATCAAGTAAAGGTTTAGGTGTGTGAGTTTATATTCAATAATTATAAAGTATTATCATTATAAATAATTTTCATGGTACACATAACCAGTTACAAAGTGTCATATCATACTTAGTATCAGGGCTTAGTTTTGAAATGTCAGAGATCCAGAACGTTCAGATGTGGTGACATCAGTGTGAACACATGTCTTTTACCCACTATCAGGAGACATTAGTTTAAGTAAATGATGAATAATTTCAAAATAAAACTTCTTAGCAATCAATATAATATTTTCCCTAAAGCTCTCCTAAAATTGACCAATGACTGAAATGGTTTATACCAGGGACACGGTCATGTGTGAAAAAGATACTTCCAATGCATGAAATTAAAAATAACTAATCTAGATTTTCAAAATTAGAGCTGCCTTCAGGCCCAGCTGTGATTTCTCACCTCTTAATTTTTATCTTTGTGTTCTAAACCAACATCACCGTAAAAGGAATGACAATAAAGAAAAGAAGGAAAGGATGCAGGTGTTGGACCTAATTCTTGTTATTTAAATAATAGATCAACTCTTAAGTAACAGAAAGAGGTATTGATCAAAATTGATAGTGGACTTCAAAGTCCAATATATCATTGAAGAGCAGCATTTCCAGAAGTATAGATGACAATTCCTTTAAAGATCAAGTCAATTCAATTCAACCAACATACCTCAACAATCTCTTGGGTCCTATTCATTTGACTGCCTTTGTGCAGTATATTAAAGCTGATGGTGCTGGGAGCGGCAGCTCAGTTAGCCAGGATGGGGGACCTAGTGGCAACAGCTTTGTAAATCTTGTTTCATCACTGATGTTTCTGGTCCTCTGTGTGTGTTTGTATGTGTGTGTGTGTGAGCACACCTGTGTGTGTGTTCAATTATTATTTCCTTATATTATTTTCTTATATTTCTTATTTTTGTCTATGGAAAATGAGAGCTGGTGCTTTTAAGGTATAAGTTTCTGGTAAGAGCCATACCTCCTTACAAATCAGAGGGGAAACTCTCACCTTGAAATACCACATTAAAAGAGGACAAAGGAACAAAGTTCTGCACATTCCTTTCTTTTAGATTTTATTTCGATGCAGATTGACTGTCTCACTGATTAGGAAATTTGAAATTTTAAAGGATCAGGTGTAATAATTTCCCAGGAACACGACTAACAGAAAGTACGGCATTTTCTACTAAAATTCAGCTTTCTTCCTCTTTGTCCATTAGTTTATGTAAAAGGAGGTGGAGTAATCCCAGTAGTACCATTGCCAGGTGAAGCTCAGATAAGCCCCTAGGTGGTGTCACTGCATATTTTCACACTCTTGTTAACCCCAGCCTAGCAATGGTTTCCTAGCTATTAATAAGTTCTGTGGCACCAGTTCCTCCCTTCTCTAGTGCGCTTTATATGAAACTGACTCTGGCTTATAGTTTTCACTCCCTGTGATGGATGTAATAACTTAGTTTTTTGTTTCCCAGCCTTGGAATCCATTGTATTTTGGAGGAATCTCACGTTATGTGGGCTTAGCAGGAGGTTGGAAGCTGTCTCCCTAGAGAATGTATGGAAAGATAATCTTTCCTTCCTTCCCCTGACAGCTGTGGAATAAGTGAATGACCTGCTAGCCAGATGTTCCTACTCACCACTTTGAATCTTGAGCAAGTGATGTAAAAAAGCAGAGGATTATTGAGAAATAAATACATTGGGGCACTGTGGTTCAGTGACCAGCATCCTGTAATTAGCAGAAGCAATTCTGGAGTTCCAGTATCTTCCTAATGACACTGTTCTGCATGTTTGTTTGTTTTTGGTATTTCTTAAGTGATTCCTTTTGTCCAGTGTTCCGTCTTGATTTCAGGCCATTTTGAACCTGTTTCCGACATTACCGCCCATCCTGTAAGTATTCATGACATTTTTCCAATAAATTCCTTTGTGGCTTAATTTGAACCCACTAGAATTTGCCCTCTACTTGTCTTTCTAGACTTATCTCTAATTACTCCTCTCAACAAAAACCATGTTACAGTCATACTGCTTGTCATTCTCTGAAAACATTATGAAAAGCGATTTGTTCTTTCCTCTGTCATGCCACCTCCTGGCATATCTTCCATTCTTTAATACCTCATGTGAATCCAACTGTCTCCAAATTGGAATTACTCTTTCCCTCACTAATGGGGAGGCAGCAGAGAATAATGAAAGAGCCATTGACTTGGACCCATGTAAATTTCTCTCTATTGCACCTGATTTGGATTTTACAGTTCATTTTCTTCCAGAGTAATATTTTAAGGTGGAGCAGTTCAGAAGTTATGAAAAAAGTATGTGTTTATTCAACTGATATTATTCCCTGATAATCTAGGGATAAGGTAAGAAAATAATTCTTGAAATAACAATGCTTAATGTATAAAATTTTAATTTTATAAAGTAAAAAGTAACTGAGAGTAAGTACTCATTAAATATCTGAAGTTTGTTGGGAAAGGTAGCAAAGAGGTGTAACATTTTGGCCAGAGTCATTTTCTGATGTTTATATCCAGAAACCCTGACCAAGGTTTCTGCTCAGTGTCCTGCTTAAAAAAGACCTAGCTTTGTATTGCATAGAGCATGAAGTCAATAGTAATCAGTTTGATTTTCAAAATGACCACATATATCTAAAAAAATATATAGCCATTTAAGATGGCACCGTAAGATCTGACAAAGCAGCTAGAAATGTAAAAACTGTTGCTAATAGTTAGCATTGTTAATCTTTTCTTACAGGACTTTTGTTATTATTTTTGTAGCTAATAGACAGCAAACCTTGATTGCCTTGAGGGGAGCAGGAGATAAAAAAGTAATAATAGAACAAGAAAACAGAAAAGAAATGTGATCCAAATAGGCATAACAAGCTATCATTTTAGAATCTTTGATATCTCTATGATTCAAAGATATGTAATCTGTCAGAGAGTTGATTTTTCACTTATAAAATCTATTTGGTTGAAGAATAGAGTTTTGGCTTAGTGTTGGTTGTAAGCTCATTGTGCTAACCACCAACTCACTCCCCAATGTGGCCACTAAGTTTTACTGTGCTGGAGTGAAAGAGTATTAGGGACTTTCTTTAGAAAACTCATTACTATATAGTACCTATTAGTATAATGATTTGCTTCACAGTTTAAAGGAAATAGCTTTAATTTAATAGCCCTGCTTAATCATTCTTCTCTACCCAACAAATTCATAAAACTTAATTCCAGGAAGTAAGAGATAGGTATTGGGCATGTGCAGGATAAGACAGAATGAGGGGTGTGCAACCTAGATTATTAGATTGACTTTGATTATTTATTTTGATGTTGATTTTATGTTCTCCTTAAATAGAAATCCTATATTGAAGTGTTCTAGTTTGGGAAGGATATGATTATATCTCTCCTATTTGAACTTATGGGGAAGGTAAATTGCTTTTCATTTAACTATTGAAGATTAAAATATCTATCTATGTATGCTGAATGTAGTTGCAATGCAATGGTCACTGGCATATTTTAGTCACAGAACTCTTTATTTGTATGGAATTTTCTGCTAAAGACTTGTATATAAAATATATAAAAGTAAAATTCTTTGTGGAAAACTGGGATATCAGGAACTTTCATTTTGCTTCTTCTCAATCTAATGTTTTTTTATACTCCACTCCCACTCCTACATGATTACTCCTATGAAACTGTTAGAGAATCTAAGAGCTGAGGGTTTTGGAAGGCTGACTTTGAACTAAACATCTTGATATTTGTGTACATATATATATTTAAATTAAGTAATTTTATTACTATATGACACAACATAGGCTTATAAGTGGCATACTGTAATGTAAAACAGATATTTTACTATAGACTTGTCAATGAAAAATACATATGGTTTCTATTATTTGTTCTACCTAGTTTTATCAAGTTTGTTTGGTTTTTGGTTAAAACCACCTAGAACTCCTATTCAGACCATAATTGAAAGTCACTAAGAAGTTAGAAAAAAGAGAGAAATCGCAGGACACTGCTGTGGGAGTCTCACATCCGAGGATAAATTACTGGCCATGTAACTTTTGGATGCATCTCCTTCTCTCTGAAGAAATGGAGCTGGACTCAAAGTTTCCACATTTTCCAAAACTTCCTAATGATAAGGATCACCTGTGGTACTTGCATTGCTAAAAGTACAAATTCCCAGACTGATTCCAAACCCATTATGTCAGAATTTTCAGGAGAGGACGTGGGAAACTGGTGTTTGACAGAACCTCCGGGTGAGTTGTGTCATTGGAAAGTTTGGGAACCAATGAACTCAACCTCTGTATCATTCATTTTAACTGGAAAAGTCTATGATGTCTTAGTCTTATTTGGTGATAAATGTTTTTAGTGAGGCCATGGAGTTTGGAATAGAGATGGTGGCAGGAAGAAAAAACTCTTAAGATGAAAATAATGTTGAATTTAGCATTTTCTGGAAAATATTAAAATAACTTTATAATAATTAATAGTACAAATTAGATTTTATCCAATCTTCTCCAAGTCTCTTTTTATTTTTTCTTTCTTTTCTTTATTTATTGTGAATTGCTTTCTTTCTAATTTTGGCTTTTCTTTCTTCATTTCTTTTTTGTTGTTAGAATAGTTTTTACTTGCATCTTTGCTTTTATTTATTTATTTATTTATTTATATATGTATGTATTTATTTTGAGACAGAGTCTTGTTCTGTTGCCCGGGCTAGAGTGTTGTGGCGTCAGCCTAGCTCACAGCAACCTCAAACTCCTGGGCTCAAGTGATCCTCCTGCCTCAGCCTCCCGAGTAGCTGGAACTACAGGCATGTGCCACCATGCCTGGCTAATTTATTTATATATATATATATGTATATATATATATATTTTTTTTTTTAGTTGTCCAGCTAATTTCTTTCTGTTTTTTTAGTAGAGACGGAGTTTCTCTCTTGCTCAGGCTGGTCTCGGACTTCTGAGCTCAAACGATCCACCTGCCTCAGCCTCCCAGAGTGCTAGGATTACAGGCATGAGCACCACTCCTGGCCTGCTTTTAAAATATGACTATTTATCCTTATAAATCTCTAAAAAGATTTATAAATATTTCTTTCCTCTGTAAAGATTTTAAATATTTTTTTCAAGTGCCATGTTACAAATTTTCTGTAAACTTTCACCAGAAATTTTCATCTAATAAACAATA
>CAUYPO010134719.1:0-19926 GCA_963574435.1 Cheirogaleus major
AAAAAAAAAAAAAAAAAAAAAAAAACTAAAAAGAAAAGTGAATTTCCTAAAGGTGTGAGTTGCATAAAAAAGAATTAAAAAATAAAAAGAAAAAAAAAAGAAAAGTGAATTTCCGACTCACAAAAAACAACAACAACAACAAAAAAACCCATGCACTTCTAACTGAATCCTTATATTGCATAAAGTTTGAAGTGATCTAAAACAATATGCTTCTTGAACTTGGAAATGCATGTATGGATATATATTTATTACATAATTATTTATTATAAATGTGACAGTACTCTGAAATGGTTGATGTAGATTATATAAAATCAATGAACATTTCATATTTTCTTACATTTTATGTTCTGTTATTGTTTCTTTTCATCTTTAATTAACAGAAGTTTCTCAGCCTTGAGTTAATTGCTTTGTTAATGATTTTTCAACAAGAGAAATTAGAAACCTTTATAGTTATAAGAATATTTCCATGTTATGAAAAATAATACTTTACCTTTTTTAAATGTTTAATTTATGCTTCTTCACAATTTGGAAAAGTTGGAGAATGTTCAGTGAACTAGCATATAATTATGCATTTTAATTAGAGTAGCTAATGCTGTGATTTAAAAAAATGGAATATTATGTTTTAGCCTTTACTTTTCACTAGAAATGAAACAACCACAGAAGTGCCAGATAGGAGACCAGGAAGATTATGGTCCCTGTAGTACTCTATGGGTGAGCACACATACACACCTCAAAGGAAAGAATATGAAAAATTTGGGATAGATATGGAAGCCATTTTTTGTGTGTGCTGATAGAGTTACAAGAACAGACTAGAGGATCTTACCTCTGCGTAGTTAATATTGTTACACAAATGCTGCTTCTGTCATGAATTAGGCCAGTACTATAAATACCATAATTTTCTCCTATGTTGTCTTCTAGGGGTTTTATAGTTTTGCATTTTATATTAGGATCTGTGATCAATTATGGAATTTTTGAAGTATTTTTCTGCTTGTATCACTTCTATTTATTTTGAGTTGCTTTTTATTTGTTCATTTGTTTTCCTCCCTCTTTTTCATGTAGGAGGCTTTCCTTTGATGTCTGGTGACCATTTATTTATCATTCATATCTAAGAATGAAGCATGGAAAGATTTGTGTGATTTTGTGATCCAAAAAAATCCATCATTTAATTGGGGCATCCCAAATGTTAATGTTTGTAGGTTCTTTATCTCTATAAAGAATGAACTTCCAGAGCTGATTAAAACAGGACTTATGGGTGGAGGGGTACTGTTCTTTTTGTGGAATGTTACTTTGTCTTTTCACCTGTAGTTTGGCACTTCACTTTTCCCTTATTCTCAAATGGAGTCCCTGAATGTAGAGCCTTTGTTGTTGAATTTCTTTAGACAATATATCTTGCAACTTTTCTATGAATGAGGATGTGGGACCAAGGCCTCTCAGACCTAACTGCTTCTTAAATAGACTAAGTTAATTCCTCTCTCTTTACTTGAACCTCTTAGTTGACGTTTTCTATTTTTCTCCTCTTTTGTATCCCTCTCTGTAAACACTTATGTTTGCTCTCTTCTCTTCTGCTAAGTCCATTTCTCCATCTGTTTCCTGTTGCTTATATTGCAAATTGGAATTACAGGTGCCTCCTGCTTTCATCAAGCATAGCATGTGTGTTATTTCTGTCCTTGTGTTTTTGATATACCTTTACCTTACTGTGTTAAAACCAGAAGTCAGAAATGTATTTTTTCATTATGCATTTATTCATGGTGCTCAGATGAGTCTCTGAACATAGGAAAAATTCCACAAAAGTTTCAGATTGAATGTATATTGATAACATATACAAACATGTAGTATTAATAATAATGATTTAACTCAACAAATATTTTACTAAATGGCAGTCACTATGGTAGGCAACAGGAATTTCATTCTTGTGGGTAAGAGATAATAAATAAGTAACTATATGACAATTGAATTTAGTTATAAGCTCTCTGAAGAAAAATAGCAGATAAGAAGAAATAAACAGGGTAGAAGTATATTTTAAATAGGTTGTTGAAGGGGGCCTCTTTCTTGTTGCTTAACATTTCTTTTTTTAATATTCTCTTAACACAAGGACCAAACAAATCACTGAAAAATTAACTTAGAAATAAGAATGATACTTGTAATGGTTAGTAGGGGTTGTAATTACTTTACAAGATGAATATGTCTCCTCCTTGTTTTCCCTGCCTTTGGAGAATAAAAAAATAAAGCTGTTTAATGACTGAGTGGTTTAAATATCCTCTGGAAATTTAAATTATATGGGGAAAGATGTATAATGCAGTTATATTCTTTTGTTTATGGAGCTGGAGGAGAGAAGGAAAGGAACCTGAGGCTAATAGAAATAGATTACATCTCACTTATGGAACATAAATTAAAATAATGTATTTTATTGTGGAACTCCCTTTGGAATTCAAACTAAATATCATTTACTTTTTCTATTTAAGTAATCACCTCAGGGCTCTTTTAAAAAATCATTACTAGAAGATAACCTAATATATCATTGATATAGTTTCTTCATTTGACAGTATCATTGACAAAATATCATATTAGCAATATCACCTTTTTAAAGTCTTGAAATGATAAAATGGAAAAAGGCTCCAAAAAAAGTAATTTTCCCAGTAAAAATAACCATAGTATATTTGCTATTCTTCAGCTATGTTTTATTGAAAGAGAAACAATATTAAATATGTTCCTGTGTATTGCATTGAAAGTGAACATTTCTACGGTCTACTCTAATTCATGATTTATTTTTTTAAATATCTTCAGATATTTATTATATGATACTAGTTCCAATGGCAGTACTTTTCTACTAAAATCACTAAACATAAACATTTAAAGTATTTTTATCAATATGTAATATTTTACATATTTACAAGATACATGTGATATTTTGTTAGCATGTGTGATGATCAAGTCAAGATATTTGGTGTATCAATTACCTTGAGTATTTATCATTTCTATGTGCTGAGAATATTTCTAGGTATGTTAAAATATACAATACATTGTTGTTAAATATAGTTACCCTATTCTTTTATCAAACATTATAACTTATACTTTCTGTATGTTTATACTAACTGGCCAACCTATGCGCATCCTTTGCTATCTATCATCCTACCCTTTACCTACATGATATCAACTGTTTTTGCTCCCACATATGAGTGACAATATGTGAAATTTGTCTTTCTGTGTCTGACTTATTTCACTTAAATAATAGCCACCAGTTTCACCCATGTTGCTGCAAATGACATGATTTCATTCTTTTTTATTGCCAAATAGTATCCTATTTTGTGTATATATACCACATTTTCTTTACCCATTTGTCCACTGATGGAAACTTATGTTGATTCTGTATCTTTGCTATTGTGAATAGTGTTGCAAATAAACATGCGAGTGCAGGTATCACTTTGATATACTGATTTCTTTTTCTTTGGATATATACCTGGTAAGTGGGATTGCTGAATCTTATGGCAGTTCTATATTTAGTATTTTAGGAATTCTTTCTCAGCTAGTTCATTATTGGTGTATAGAAATGCTACTGATTTTTGTATGTTGATTTTGTATCTTGCAACTTTACTGAATTTATTTAACAGATCTAAGAGGTTTTTTTGATGGAATCTTTAGGTTTTTCTCAATATAATATCATGTCATCAAGGACAAATAATTTTACTTTTTATTGTCCAATTTGATTGCCTTTTTTTCCCCTTGTCTTGCCTGTTTATTCTGGCTAATACTTCCAGTTCTGTGTTGTGAAAGAGAGTGGTAAAAGAGATCATTCTTGTTATGTTCTATTCAGTATAATGTTAGCCATGGGTTTGTCATATATGGACTTTATTATTTTGAGGTATGTTCCGTGTATGCCTAGTTTGTTGATAGTTTTTATCATAAAAGATGGTTTTTTTGCATTTGTTGAGATGATCATATGGTTATTGTCTTTCATTCTGATGTGACATATCACATTTATTGATTTGTATATGTTGAACCACTATTGTATCTCTGGGTAAATCCCACTTGATCATAGTGTGTTATTTATTTATTTTTTTTTGATATGCTACTGGATTCAGTTTGCTAGTATTTTGTTAAGAATTTTTGATTCTATATTCATCTAGGGTATAGGCCTATAGTTTTATTGTTCTTGTCACTGTATCCTTATTTGGATTTGGTATAAGGGTAACATACTTATAGAATGAGTTAGGGAGAATTCCCTCCTCTTTAATACCTTGAGAGAGATTGAGGAGAATTGGTATTAGTTCTTCTTTGAAAGTGTGGTAGAATTAGGCAGTGAAGCCATGTGGTCCTGAACCTTTCTTTGTTGGGAGAGTTTTTTTTACTGATTCAATCTCATTACTCATTATTTGTCTGTTCAGGTTTTATATATTTTCTGATTCAATATTGGTAGGTTGTATGTGTCCAGGAATCCATCCATTTCCCCCTCTAGGTCTTCCAGTTTGTTAGTGTATAGTGTTCACAATCCTCTCTCAGGATTGTTTTGCATTTCCATGGTATCAGTTGTAATGTCTCTTTTTTTGTTTCTGATTTTATATGGGTCTTCTACCTTTTTTCTTGGTTAGTCTAGCAAGTGGTTATTCAATTTTAGTTATTTTGTCAAAAAAATCAACTTTTCATTTGTTGACCTTTTGTATTTTTTGGTCTTCATTTCATTAAATTCTTCTGTGATCTTTATTATTTCTTTCCTTATGCTAATTTGGGGTTCGATTGTTCTTTTCTAATTTCTTGAGCTACATTGTTAGATCGTTTATTTGAAATCTTTTTATTTTTCTGCTGTAGGCCTTTATTCCTATAAACTTCCCTCTCAATGCTGCTTTTGCTATATTCCATAAGTATTGGTAAGTAGGATTTTGATTTTCATTTGTTTCAAGAAATTTTTTTATTTCTTCTTTTATTTCTTCCTGGACCCAGTGGTCCTTCAGGAGTATGTTGTTTAATTTACATGTATTAGTAGTTTCCAAAGTGCCCCTTGTTCATTGATTTCTAGTTTTATTCCATTGTGGTCTGAAAAGATACTTGATATGATTTTAATATTTATAAATGTTGGGAATTTTTTGTGTCCTGTCATATGGTCTATCTTGTAGAATTTTCTGTGTGCTGATGAGAAAAATGTGTACTCTGTAGCTGTTGGATGAAATGTTTTCTAAATTTCTATTTGGTCTAATGTGCTGCTTAAATCCAATGTTCTTTGTTAATTTTCTGTCTACATGATCTAATGGTGAGAGTGAGGTGTTGAAGTCTCCAATTAGTATTATATTGGAGGATATTTCCCTTTAGATCTGTTTTATATATTTGTGTGTTCCAGTGTTGGTTGCATATATATTTAGAATTGTTATATTCTGCTGAATTGATTCCTTTATCATTACATAATGCCCTTTTGGGTCTCTTTTTACTGTTTTTGATTTAAAGCCTATTTTATCTGATACAAGCATAGATATTCCTACATGCTTTTGGTTTCCATTTTCAGGGAATATTTTTTCCATCCTTTTACTTTCAGTCTGTATGTATCTTTACAGATGAGATACATTTCTTGGAGGCAAAATATAGTGGGTCATCTTTTTTTATTCTTTCATCCAATCTACATCTTTTAGGTGGAAAGTTTAATTCATTTACATTCAAGGTTATTATTGATATATGAGTGCTTATTCCTGTCATTTTAATAATTGCTTTCTGATTATTTTATATATTATTTGTTTCTATCTTTTTTCTTATTATTTATCATTGTAGTTTGGTGGTATTCTGTAGCTTTAACACTTGAGTTTGTTCTCTTCCTTGTTTAAAATGTTTAAAATTGCATTTTAAATTTTTATATACCTTTTTATCTAAAATATTGTAGATTTTATTTGATGTATTATTAAGTAAAGCTCAAATTGATGAGTTCTTTTAAGATGGACAAGAACCTCATCAACATGTTTAAAACTGAATTTATTATTCTTTCTTAATCCTAGACTAGTATCAAGGTACATATCTGGGAGTCATCATTGTCTCCTGCTTTTCACTGACTGGTCCTGTTGATTTTACCTTTTAAAAACCTCTTAGTTTCTCCACATATCTCCAACACCAACCTTATTGTCTCTATCTTGGGCAAAATTACCATCACCACTTACCTGTGTTAGTTCAACAAGTTATCCATGGGGCTATTTGCATAAGTTCATTCTTCATATGGAAGCTAGAGAAATACTCTAAGGAGGAAAAAGTAATCTCAACTCCCTCCACCCTCTACCAACTTCAAACCTTTGAATGGCTTTTCATGCTTACCCTTGCAATAATAATGTTTGAGGTACTCATCTCCCAACATTGGATGATATGCTTTAAAAACAGAAGAAAACTCATCAGGAAAATATTTTTAGAAAACATCTTAATTGTATGTATGTATCTTTATTTGCATTTATTTGACTTATAGTAAGGTTAAATAACTTTTCTATGTTTCTACTTCAATATTTGTAATTTGAAGGAGGTGATTTGCCTCTTCATATAATTTGTTCATATTATTTTATCTTATTTTTGTACTCATTTAATTAAGGACTTCAACACTTATTATACCATTTAAAGTCTCAAATTTTCATTCTGAGTTTGTCATTTGTTAATTTCACAGAGTTTTATTTGACAAAATTATGCTTTTAGGTTCTTTTAATATATTTAAATATATCAACCTCTTCCTTTGTGGGTTTGTGTGTATATGTGGATTTCTTCAGTGTTAAATATTCACCCGTATTGTTCTCATACCATTTTTATGTTCCTTCCTTATTTTCTCTTAAAATTTCATCTGGAATTTATTTTTATATAAGATTTAAATTAGGAATATAATATACTGGTTTTTCCAGAATTAACCAGGATCATTTATTGAACAATGCTACTTTTCCACCAACTTTTAAATTCTATGGTTTGCATAAACTAAATTCCAGTTTTCTTTTTCTTATGTTCTGACATTCTGACAGTGGTATTGACCAGAAAGGTGCAGGCAGCCTCACCAACAAGGCGGGCTCCCCCTGTCAGGTCCTGGCCATCCTGTGCATGCTGCAAGCTGAGGCTTTAAGGGGAAAGTCTCCTCAGTGAAGTGTGAGGAGCGGGACACTCCACTTTAGGTATTGTGTGTCCCCAGGGGGAAGAAGGAAAGCTATGGCTGCCATTTTACTATGATGATGTTCCAGAGGAAGATGACTTAACTATATTTGAATAAATGTAGATTGTTGTATCATACTTAAAAAAAATAACACATCCCCTGAAAATAAGCCCTAGGGTGTCTTCTTGAGAAAAAATAAATATAAGACCCTGTCTTATTTTCGGGGAAACATGGTATGCAAATAGAAAGGAAAAGAGAGCATTGATAGCTATTGTTATATCAGACAAAGTAGACGTTAAGTCAAAAACTGTAAAACAAGACAAAGACAGCCATTATATAATGATAAAGTAATCAATTCATCAAGAATGTATAAAAAATATAAATATATATGCTCCTAACATCAGATATTAATAGATCTGAAGAGAGAGATAGACTGCAATACAATAATAGTAGGGGACTTCAATATCCCACTTTCAACAAAGAAGAGATCAACCAGACAGAAAGTTAATAAGGAAATACTAGATTTAAACTACACTTTAGACCAAATGGACAAAGCAGACATATATGGAGCATTCCATCCAACAGCAGCAGAATACACATTCTTCTCAAGGGAACATAGAACATTCTCCAAGATAGATTATATGTTAGACCACAAAATAAATCTTAACACTTTTAAGAAGATTGAAATCATATCAAGTATGTTTTTGTAGAAGATTTACTTTCTTCATTTCTCTATCAATTTATGTGTATGATTTCCAAAATAATATCTTCATGACAGCATTGTATCAAAAATTAAAAAAATATTTCACTGAAATAGTATATTTAAGACTAAGCATTATTATTGGAATATATTTGAATTATTATAGTGTAATTTGAAAAATCAAACTCAGGATATTTGTGTTTTATTCTCAGAAAATAAATTCCATTTGTGAGTTATGTGTCTGAGTAATGAACAGTGTTAGGGTGAGGGTGAAGGTGAGTGTTAATTTTTTCATTATACTAATAGAAAATACCCACAAAAGTAGAAAGGCACAATAAACTTCCATGTACCATTGCTCAGCTTAAAAAACCATCAACTTTATACAATTTAATTTTTTCCCTTTCTTACTTTTTCTATTCTTTTGAAATATTTTAGTGCAAATCTCAACAACATACCATTTTAACTCATAAATACATCAATATGTATCTTTAATAGATAAAAACTTTAAGGAGAATTTAACCATAATAACATTATTAGATGAACAAAATTGATAATGATTTCTTAATATCATCTAATATCTAGTCTTTGTTCAATCTCCTTCAGTTGTATAGAATGCATCTTAGCCATATAAACTCTGAATGAAACATTCAAGAAATAACATTTTTAATTTTATCTTTTCTACAAAATAAGAAGACAATCACAAGTTCTAGTTTTTGATTCCTATCTCTTCTAAAACAAAATAACAACTGTCATCCTGAATCATCTTTGAATTATCCACACAATCTCGCTTCAATTTAGAAATTCAGCAGGTGCATAAATTTCTAAACTTGTCATGGCAATATGATGTCATGAAGGTTTTCAGAGAAATAATACAATTAGTGTCAGGTGCCTGAAAGCACTGCTGGTAATTGCAATCATTTTTAAGGGGAAACAAGAGGAAAGAAAAATCTCACTGAAAAAAAGTTAACAGCTATATGCCATTTTTATGTAAATTACTTAGACTTATGCTTGCTTGTGTATTTACGGATTTAATCTAAATCACAAATTATGCTTTGGACTTTGAATATTGGTTATATTTTAAAAGATTTTCTCAGTATACTTATAAAATTATATTGCATATATTTTAATTTTAATTATTCTCAAAAGGAGAGCTGTATGATATGGCTAAAAATGTCTAGAACCTTTTAAAACTTTCTTGGCTATTTTTCTAAAGATGTACTTTCCCAGTGGGTAATAGTTTAAGGATTAACAGAGATAATATTTTTTATTTACAAATATGTAAATACATGTTAATATTACTTCAAAAACTAAAAATTTGCTCATTTTCAACAAGGGAACACTTAGAATTATTTTTACATTAGTTTTATAAGTAATAATGAATGTTTTAAATACAGTATTCTTCTAACATGCTTATAATTCATAGAGGGTTTTATTTATGTGATTTTTATGCTATTAGGCCATAAATTCTACATATGTAAAATCTAATTATAATACAAAAGTCAAGCGAGATTCAAAGGTAAAAATGCAGCCTGATACCTACATCACCCAGCCTAGGTATAGACATATATTGCTCATATATTACTTATTTATTAATATTATAAATATTGAATTGTATCTACTCAGGAAACACAAATGTATAAAATTGTATCATGTCTACCCTCTTATTTGCAATTTTTCTTTTATAAGAAATCTCCATAGGAGAAAAGGAATGCTTAATAGGCTTTTGCATCCCAGAAAATAGTCCAGGACATAATAAAGTATTTTGGATATTGAGGGTCATAAAAAATAGTGGAATGTTTCTTATTTGGGGAAAAATAAAGCTAGACCCTATCGTTAGAAAGTTTCTACCTCCTTGAACTGACAAAAAACACAATGTGTCATTTTTCCTTCATAGATAAAAATTTATCATGCATTTTGTGCAGTTCTAGCATGATGAAGAGAATGCACTGAGCTATAAAGTAATATTAATGGAATAAGTTTCAACAAACCTCAAAAATATAATTTTACAATTTTAATGTATGGGCATAAAAATAAAAATTCAAACAATGTTGAAGAAGAAAATAAATGATAAAAGACTCTCTTTTAATCCATATTCCCAATTCCCTTTCTGACACATAGCTATTTTTGACCATTTAGTTTTTTAGTTCTTCCTGTGATGTGAATTATATTTTTGTGTATTTCTAGGTAGGTCACCTCTAAGAAAAATCTACTGTTTCTTCACAATGGAAGATAAGAACTAGTTCTCTTTACTCCTTCCACTTCTTACTCCTTAAGAGCTTATTTTTTATTATAAATTTAATTGGTAAAAGTTAAGCTTTATTTTTGTATCCAACTATTTTAAACTGTTATCTTTCATCTTCATACAATGAATGATGAAACTAGCATCTGTTAACTTTCCTCCAATCTCCCTGCATATCCCAAATTCTGTCTGATATGCTAGCACTTCAGTAATTTCAGGTATTAAAATATTAGCTATAATTACCTCCAATTTTCTACTATAGATTCATTCTGAAATTTGATTTCATAAATATAATTTATAATATTATGATATTATGATTACAATACTATTTGACTAGATATTTTGGTTGAATTTATATACAAAAATATAATTCTTTACCTCTAGCAAAATTTTGATGCCTAAAGAGGTATATGTAATCTCTTGTTTAGAATCATGCTATGTTTTCATTTGCTTTATTTCAACAAATACTTTTTAAACAATAATGTTTTTCCAAGAATTTCAAACTGTCTCCATTTTTATTATTTTTACAAAAAATTGCCTTCTGTCATATTACTAATATATTCTGGCTCTTTTATCACAGTATGTCTTAAATGTGCTTATAGGTAATGATTTCTTACTGGGTCCATTGGCCAGCTGTCACTCTGAAATTTATGTTTGTTGCATTCCATCTTTTATGCAGTGTTTCTTGAATTCCAGTTAATGCCCATCAATTCCTCTTTCTTAAAACTCTTTCATTTTGCTCTAGTAAAAATGTCTTTCAGTAATTTAAAAGAAAAGGCATGGAGGTACATTTTCCAAACTTAAATGTCTGAAATGTCTTCATTTTTCTTTAATATTTGATTGATAATGTCATTGGTCAGAGAATTCAGTACACAAAATTATTTTCCACAAATTTTGAAGACATTTTCCCATTGCCTTTCAGAATTTGGAGTTGCTAAATTCTAGGGAGAGGAAAGTTCTATATATTTTTTTGGATCTCCTCTTAATTCTTGTTCTGAATTTTAACCAGAAGTATCTAAGTATGTGGAGTTTCTTTTGCCCTTTGAGATATCTTTCATTCTGAAGACTCTTATCTTTATTTAGCCATGGAACACATTATGCTATCTCTTCAATTATTCCCTCTTCTATCTTATCTCTTTTTCTGGAAAGTGTGGAGATGGATGCTGACTGTCTTAGTCCATTCAGATGTGCCATAAGAAAATACCATAAACTGGGTAGCTTATAAACAATTGAAATTTATTTCTTATAGTTCTATAAGACTGGAAAGTTCAAAATCAAGGTGTGGCAGATTTGGTGCCTGGTGAGGACCAATTTCTTATTCATAGATGGTTCTGCCTTCTCCTTGTGGCCTCACATGGTAGAAGGGGGTCTAGCTAGCTCTCTGTAGTCTCTTTTATAAGCCCACTAATTCCATTCACAAGAGCTCTGCCTTCATTATCTAGTCCCACCACCAAAGTCCTCACATCCTAATAACATCACTTGAACATTAGGATTTCAACATAGGAATTTGGGGAGAGGAGGCACAAACATTCAAACCATAGCAGTGACCTTCTTGAATTGATCTTCTATGTTTCTATTTTTCTTCTTTTACAGGTTCCATTGTATTAGTCTTTCCTCTACATTGGGGGAGATATCTTCATTTTTTTCTTTCAATATTTATATTAATTTTGTTTTCATTTTCACAGTTATAGTTTTAATTTCTATGAGTTTTCTTATTCTTTGCTTCTTTTAAATGATAGATTTTTTTATGTATGCATATGTCTTTTTGAATATCTCTGAGAATGCCAATTATAAATCATTGCTGAACCTTGAGTTATTTTTGTTTTCTCTGTTAATGGTTTGTATGTTAGTTAGCTTGAGATGCCATAACAAAATACTATAGACTGAGTGCCTTAAACAATAGAAATTTATTTTCTCATAGTTCTGAAGGTTGAAAGTCCTACATCAGGGTCCCAGTATGGCCAGGTTCTGGTGAGGGCTTTCTTTCTGGCTTACAGGCAGACTTCTCACTGGGCTGTCACATCACAGAGAGAGAAAGAACTCTCTCCCTCAGTTTTCTTATAAGGCCACCAATCCTATTGGATTGAGGCCCCACCCTTATGATCTCATTTAACCTTAATTACTTTCTAAAAGCCTTGTCTCCAGATAAAGTCACATTGGTAGTTAGAGCTTCGACATGAGTTTTGGGGGGAGACAATTTAGTCTATAGCGGTATGTAATCTTTGTCTTTCTTTTTTTCTCTTGCTTTTGTTCTATTCATATTCCTCATTGTTTATTATTTGTATATATTTATTAATGAAGGACTAAATGGGTTTATATAGGAGGCTAGTTTTGGTTTTCTCTGCCATAACATTACAACCCCCTAAATGATTGTCCTGATGGCAAGTGTCATAAATGTAGAAGGACATGTAAATTGTAGATTGGCCAACCAGTTCTCCCTGCCAATTAGGGAGAGAGAAACAGAAACGGAGATTTGTCACTAAAAAGTAAATAGCATCTATCTACATTAAACCTTCTCTTGTGCTGATCTGAGCTATGACTCCCTCTACTTGTGTTAATCTGCTTTTGCTATCACATCTACCTTCGCTGGATTTCTATGGATATGAGTCTTTTTTTTCTTGCTTTTATTTCAATAATTGACTGAAAGATAGGAGGAGGGAGCTGAAGACATTATGTGTGCCTAGTCCATCATCTTGAACTGGTAATTTAAAAACAACAACAAAACATTTGAGAATATTGTTAACTTGTAACTCATAAAAATCTGTGAAGTATCTTAATATATGGGTGAAATATTTTAAATGAAATTACTTGTAAATTACTGTGATGACAACTTATAGTACATGCCTTGCAGCACTTGAACAATTAGAGAAGTAGTTCTCTACCACCACTACCCCTAATGTTTATTGAACATGGCTCATGTTTCAGGCACTGTTTTGAGTACTTAACATTTATTAATTTCATTAATATGCACAAGAATCCTGTGCATTTTACACCACTATTAACTCTATTAGCTACATATTACAGATTAGGGAACTGAATCTAGAACAATTAAGAGACTTGCCCAGTGTGAAATAGCTACTAAATGACATAGCCAAGATTCAATCGTATAGTCTAGCCCTTGAGCCTACATATTTAATTTAATTACTACTATGATGAAAATGTTATAATCACAAAAATAAACTTATATGTGAAAATTCAAAATTGTACTGGTTGTTTTATGGTCACTAACATTAAAATGTTTATTTTTGGCCAGGCATGGTGGCTTACACCTGTCATCCTAGTACTTTTGGAGGCCCAGGTGGGAGGATCCCTTGTGGCCAGGAGTTTGAGATTAGCCTGAGCAAGAGTGAGAACCTGTCTATATAAAAAAAACAGAAAAATTAGCTAGGCAATGTGGCTTGCGCCTGTAGTCCTAGCTACTCAGGAAGTGGAGGCAGGAGGATTGCTCAAACCCAGAAGGCGTTTGAGCAGTGAGGTTGCAGTGAGTTATGATGACACCACTGTACTCTAGCCTGGGGGAAAGAGTGAGACCCTGTCTTAAAAAGTAATAAGATAAAATAAAATATTTATTTTAAACAAATCTATCAATAATATTTCTCAGAGGAGTTGTTCAAATAAGATGTGTCAGTATTACTTTCTGTTGCAAGAACACTAAACCTAGATCTAGTCCCAGTACTACCATCTACTAGTTCTGCAACTATTGATTTATCTTCTCTGCTCTTTAGTTTTCTTTTCTGTTACATGTTCATTTCATTCCTCATGGAATATTTATTGAATGCTACATTCCAGGCTCTATTCTAAAAGTGTGGGAGACACAGCAATGAACAAAAGACAAAGTTATTTTCTTCAGGTAACTTATATTCTAGTGGGAGACACAGTCCATGAGTAAATACAAACTAAATATAGACTTCTGCTTTAAGTAATGAAACTAGCTTGTTTCTGAGCCATTATTTCATTGAGAACTAGAAACTGGGGCAAAACATAAAATAGCGTCTGTTAGAAGGCATAGGAGAGCTACTGAAATAGGAACATTCGTAAGACTCAAAATCTGGGATGAAGGGAAACCTAAACCTGCCAGATGAAGCTGCTTTTTCCCTTGTTAGTTTAAATTCCACAGCAGCTGTTGAAGGGCTGAGTGGCTGATTAGGAAGTGGTAGCTGAGAGTCTGAGAAACAAACCATGGTTTTTAGCAATCAAAACTTAGAAATAAGACCTACAAAGAAACAAAGTCTCTGGCTTTCCATTGAGACCCTGAAGGGCTACAGCCTAGGAGTACTAATCAACCATTAATAGTTCAGGTCCCAACAGGACTGAAGAACAGTTTCGAATCTGATCAAGGCCTTTAAAGTAATTTGTCCCTAGCCCAACTGAATGTCAGAAGCAAAAGAACATACTGATGGTTTGAAGCAGTGATAGGGATTTTAGGAGATATTTTGGTAGAATAGACAGCAGGGGAGGAAAATGCTGGTCCTGCTGAGAGTGTGTTGTATGAAATGATTATGGGGTCCATACTGAGATGGGAACCTAGTGAAAGCAAAAGAGGATTAATAGCCTGGGAGAGTGGGAGTGGCTTTAAACATAGAAGTCATGGTGACTAGATGCAGGAAGGTATGATCAAAAAGCTAGTTTTTCCAGTAAAACAGTTTAAAGATAGATAATGACAAACTTGGCAAAGTCAGTGGTTTGCTGGAGTGAAAGAGAAGATAATCAAACAAGGAGAAACCAAGAAACTGTGTTGGAGGAATTATCTAAGTTAGATGGTGATATTGCAAAGGATGCTTGGCAGGAATCAAAATTGAGAGGAAGTCAAAGCCTCTCTGAATCAGAAGTCTTAGAAAACTTATATAATTAGTATTTCTTTAAGCAGATTTTTAACTTTAAGAGGAGAAACATTTAGAAGGAAAAAAATTAACCGTTTATCCTTTGTCTGAGGGTCATTATGTTCTTTCAACCCCTTCAATTTATTCATTCTTTAATCATTAAGAAAAAAATATAATTTGAGGAAAAGGGATTTTTCAATTACTTTAAGAATTCGGCTAAGTATTGAAAGGATACAACCTTAAATTTTATAGTCATTATTTTATTATAAGTAAACTGGTATTTTTCACAGTAATTTTTGACAATGAGGTAATGACCAAACCTTACTGTGTAACATCTGGCATACCCTATGTTGACGAAAAATCAATTAGAATTTTTAATTATTTTTGTGCAACATCTGCATAACAATCTAATTCAAAACTGAATTAAATGATCCTTCTGGTGATGTTGTAGAATGATACATTCATAATTTAAGAAACTGCCCTTTCCCAGAGTATGGGATTTGAAAATATTTGGCTTTCCTTTCCTGATTTGGTTACCAGGTTTGATTTATATCCTTAATAGTACTTGTTGTTATAGCTTAATAGATTGTGATGCCGAAGTGAAAATCAGTTTTCCAAAAAATTTCTGCATGCTTCTTTTTACTCTAGCACTTAATTTTCTTATCAAATTATTATTTTATAGTTGGCTAACACTTTTGAATAATCCCCATGTAATTAGTTTCTGATGATATGATTCTCATCCTTCTGAGTAATCTTGAGCCATTGCCAGTCCTCTTTAAATCTTCTGATTAGGAAAATAAGATGCAAACACAAATAAAATAGAGTGACCAGAAACTCTGGAGACAAAGTTGGATGCTCATTTTTAATCAACACAGATTCTAATCAACTCAGATTTCAGTCTTTAATCCTTATTAATTCTAATTCCATATTACAATATTTTTACTTCTCTGTGATAATTTTTGACATATCTCTGTTCTTCAACAGGATGCTATTATTTAATAAGAAATGAAAATAGAACTCTTTCACCAGAATTACATTAATCTGTAGATAATTGGTACATGTGATTGATCTCCATTGTTTGCATTCTAAATATAATTGTGTTTTGGTAAAAAGTAGCCATTTTTCAATGCTAAAAGCTCAGCCATTAACATTCTTTTTTAATTTCAATAGATTTAAGGGGCACACGTGTACCTGTAACCAGAATACTGTACATTATACCCAATAGGTAGATTCTTATCTCTCACCCCCCTCCCACTCTCTCTCTTTCTAAGTTTTCAATGTCCATTATACTACCTTATGACCATATATACCCCTTGTTTAGCTCCAACTTATAAGTAAGAACATGTGGTATTTGTTTTTCCATTTCTGAGATACTTCACTTAGGATAATAGTCTTCTGTTCCATCCAAGTGGCTGCAAAAGGCATTTTTTCATTCCTTTTTATGGCTAAATAGTCTTTCATGGTGTGTGTGTGTGTGCGTATGTGTGTGTGTGTGTGTGTGTGTGTATTTTACTTTTTTGTATCCAATTGATGGGGACTTAGGTTGTTTCCATGTCTTTGTATTTGTGAATTGTACTGGGATAAATGTTTGAGTGCAGGTGTCTTTCTGATAAAATGACTTAATTTCCTTTGGGTAGATACCCAATAGTGGGATTACTGGATCAAATGGAGGGTCTACTATTAGTTCTTTGAGGAATCTCCATACAGTTTTAGAGGTTGTACTAGTTTACATTCCCACCAACAGTGTATAAGCATTTTCTTGTCATTGCATTCAAACCAACATCTATTGTTTTTTGATTTTTTAATAATGGCTATTCTGATAGGTCGGTATCTCATTGTGGTTTTAATTTGAATTTCCCTGATGAATAGTGATGTTGAGCATTTTTTCATATATTTGTTGGCTATTTATCTATCTTCTTTTGTTTATCTCCATTTACGTTCAATGTTAGTATTGATATGTGAGATACTGTTCTGGTCTTGAGGTTTATCATTACCTAGTTGCTTTGTTTTCTCCCTTGTGTTACTGTTTTATAAGATCTGTGAGTTTTAACTTTTTAATGTTTTTACACTGGTGAGTTTTAATTCTGTTCAATGTAAAGAGCACTTTTAAACATATCTTGTAGGACAGGTCTACTGGTAACAAATTCCCTTAGTGTTTTCTTGTCTTGTCTGAAAAAGACTTTATTTTTCCTTCATTTATGAAACACAGATTTCCAGGATACAAAATTCTTAGCTGGCAATTATTCTGTTTAAGAAGACTAAAAATGGGATCCTAATTCCTTCTTGCTTGTAAGGTTTCTGCTGAAAAGTTTGCTGTTAGTCTGTTGGTTTTTCTTTTGTAAGTCACTTGATGTTTTCATTTCACAGTTTGTAGGATTTTCTCCTTTCCATAGACTTTGTCCAGACTGATGACTATGTGCCTTGGTGCCTTGGTCCTATTTGCCATGAATCTTCCAGATGTTCAATGACTTTCTTGTTTCTGGATGTCTAAATCTCTAGTTTTACTGGGGAAGTTTTCCTCTTTTATTCCCTCAAATAGGTTTTACATGGTTTTTGCCCTTTCTCGTTTTCCCTCAAGGATACCTATGATTCTTATATTTGTTTGCTTTACATAATCCAATATTTATTGGATATATTGTTCATTCTTCTTGATTATTTTTTCTACATTTTTGCTGACTGAGTTAATTTGAAAGCCTTGTCAAGCTCTGAAATTATTTCTTCTGCTTGGTCTAGTCTGTTTTTTAAAGTTTCTTCTGTATTTTGACATTCCCTAAATGAGCCTTTCATTTTTAAAAGTTCTGTTATATTTTTTCTTATATAATCTGTTTAGTGAATTGTTAATTCATGTCCTGAATTTTTTTTTTTTTCATTTCATTGTATTGGTTTTCAAAGATCAATCCCATTGATCTTACTGCTGTCCATATTCTGAATTCCACATCTGACATTTCAACAATTTCCTTTTGGTTGGAGTTCATTGCCAGAGAAATCCTGTGATCCTTTGGGGGTGTCAAAACAGCCTGTTTTTTTCATGTAGCCACAGTTCATATGCTGTTTCTTTCTCATCTGAAACCTCTTCTGTCAGCTCAAGACAGATAGCTTTAACGTACACCTATTCTCCTCTACTGGGAACTCTGTTGCTTAGTGAGGAGAAATAGAGGTCTCTGGGTGGTGTGCTTGCATCCTACTCTGGATGAATTACCAAAGAAAAGAGGGGTGGGTGCACTATGAGTCTTTAAACTGATGTTTTCCCTTGCGTCTGCCTGTTTTCCTGTGGTTGGCAGTGGTCATTGGCTTGTGGGATGTGAACACTCACCCCACCCAGGGTTGTCAGCGCCAATAGGGGGTCAGTGTGTGGTGGTGCAATCGTTTGCACCACCCAGCTCCATTGGTGATGGCATTACTCTGGTGTGCTACACCACTCGGACAGCAGTGGCAGGAACCTGGGGCCACAGGCACTCTCTCCAACTGTGTGCTTTGGTGGGGTTCCCCTGGCAACAAGTGGCTCTGGGACTATGGGCACCTGCTCTGCTCAGGTCCCCTGGCAGCAGTGAGGGTGTGCTGCACCTCCCCATGAGGTGTGTGAATGTGCAAGGCCTCCCCACTCCCTCCCTAGACTAGTAGGGGTTTGACCCCTAGTAAATGCAGCACTTTAGGTCTGGGACCTAAAAATGGTACCAACTGCAGTGCCCATGGTTTGGGAACCAGTAGGACCCCACTATGCCTTCTTTCCTTAGCAATTCTGCTGCATAGTCTCCCATCAGCTCCCTGTGTCAGTCCACAGGCCTGCTGTAGTAGAAGGGACTTCCTGCAGCTCCAACTGCAATATCCACTGGTAAAGTATGAAGCCCTGGGGTTCTCTCCTCTGTCCCTTCCACACATGCTGGTGCTTTTGATCCTGCCAAGCAGCTTACTTATCCCACTTCTCTCTTCTGTACTCTGGGAGCCTCCTGTCATCTCTCTGTTGATGCCCAGTGCTCTCTTCCAGACAATCAATCTGAAAGTGAATGTCCACTCACCACTTTTGATACTCTCAGCAACAGCAGTGTTTGCAGGCTCCTTCCAGACCTCGATATCTGTTTAGAATTCTCTTCTAAACAGATTCTAAACATTCTCTTCTCTTCTGCTGCGCTTTCTGCTCTTTTCTGCTGCAATTACTTTAGGAATGTCCTTTTTATATATATTTTGTAAGTAACATGTATGTGGCCTGTGATTTCTCCTATTTTTAAAATTTGGAATTCTCTTAATTTTGTCATAAATTTCTGTGTATATTTGTTTTTCTGGTAAAAAGAAGTTTTGATGATTTCCTAAGTATTTCCAGAGGCTTTGAATAATAGTTCATTCTGATAATTAAAGATATTTATAAAATATATAAAACTCTAAAGTTTAGGGTCATCTAGACCAGTGTGTATCAAACTTTAATGTGCATACTTGTTAAAAAGTCAGATTAAAGATTTAAGAAAAAGGAGGTTAGGTCTGAGATTACATATTTCTTGTAAGATGTCAGGTGATGCCTATGCTGCTAGTCCTTGTACCATAATCTGAGAAACAAAGAAATAAATAACTTTTTGTTTTGATATGTTTGATTATTTTTTTATCGAGTAAAACCATTCTAGCAAGTTTCTTAATTTTTTTCTCCACTTGTGAGTAATAAGTTACCATTCTATCCCTTCACTATAAAATTTTTAAGAAAAAACTTTCTAATTATGTTTGTCCAGTATTTCATCAACTCTGCTGGAACCATTCACAATCATTTTGCCCACATTACTTTTCATGACTGTTTTCTTGGTGTTTCTTATGAACTCATTCATCTCCAAACCACAGTTCTTTATGCTCATTGATTATAGGAAATTAGTTTGTAGAGGACACAGCCAAACTTTCAAGGAGACAATGAATACTCTACATCAGCATAATTATGATTAAGAAAATCTGTCGGCCGGGCGCGGTGGCTCACGCCTGTAATCCTAGCACTCTGGGAGGCCGAGGCGGGCGGATCGCTCAAGGTCAGGAGTTCAAAACCAGCCTGATCAAGAGTGAGACCCCATCTCTACTAAAAATAGAAAGAAATTAATTGGCCAACTAA
>CAUYPO010134720.1:0-22004 GCA_963574435.1 Cheirogaleus major
TTTTCTTTTGTTTTTTAGAAACAGATTCTTGCTCTGTCACCCAGGCCTGAGAGCCATGGCATCAGCCTAGCTCATAGCAACCTCAAACTCCTGGGCTCAAGTGATCCTCCTGCTTCAGCCTCCAAGCAGCTGGGAAGCACATGTCACCATGTCCAGCTAATTTTTCTACTTTTTTATAGAAATGGGGCCTCACTCATGCTCGGGTTGGTCTTGAACTCCTGGCCTCAAGCAATCCTCCTGCCTCCGCCTCCTGAAGTGTGAGCCACCATGCCCAGCTCAATCTGATTTTTGTAGGAGCCATACCAGTGAATTAAATGAGAATATGATGGGGTCCACCATTCATTCATCTTTTAGACTTTGAGGGTGGCACAAATCTCTGCCATTGCAGCTGAGATATGGATTGCTTTTGATTTATTATTTTGGCCAAGTTGCAAGGGTGGTTTCAGGAGCTTCCACTTGGCTTTTTCTATCACCATGGCTCTTATTTAACAGGTCAACAAACCAATGTAAGACTTCTGCTAGCTGCTTAGAATATCTAATACCGCATTTATAACTGGGAAAATGATCACCTGGGGATCCTCAGACTCATTGGACCCACTGTGAGATGGATTTGGGATATGACCCCCATTTGTCACCTGGCCTCCATACATCCCCACTTTAACTAGGAGCCATAATGACTTTTTGTGTCCTTTTAGCATCAGTGTCATCTTTGACCCTATTTCCAGCAGCCCTTGCAAGATCTGGGTATTACTCTTTCTATAGTGTACAGTTAATGTGATAAAGGCTCTAGGTTCTTTTGATTAAAGATTAGTGAAATATTTATTTTATATACTTGCTATGGCATGGCAAGGACCTTTTGCAAGGTAACCTGACCTCCTCCTTCTCAACTGATGAGCCCTAGGTCTGAGAACTGGCTCAGATGTAGACACTAGGTAAGTGATCATGATTTTCCATTGTAATGGTTGACACCAATAATTTGCCTCCCAGTTCTTGACTATTTTTGCTTATACAAACCAAATAATGATTTTTTTTGTTTGTTTGCTAATTTATCTTACTCCAAAGAACACTCTGGTCAATTAGTTATCACCACAGATCTTTGTGAGTCAAATTTCCTTGGTTATCATTACGGACTGTGTCCACATGTTACAGTAATTACATCAGCCTTATCTCTGATAGTTAAGTCATGCCGCTTGGCCTCTGCTATTGCAGAATCTTATCATCTCTATTATCACTACAAAGCTCAATTTCATAGCTTTTCAATGATGCCAGCACCCCCTCATTAGTGCATTCCTTATAGTTTTGGGGAGAATGCCTACCCAGGCCCTTCCAGGTAAGAGTCTGGTGGGTTCTCTGGTTTTATGTAATGAGCTTTGGACATGAGTACCCCTTCCTCAATGCTCTGCCAAAGCAGTGCTGGCATCTTCACTACAGACCATCCTTATTTCCAAGCTTCAAAAAGACGTACAACAGCATATTAGAACTGAGTCCAGGCATCCTTGTCCAGGCATCCTTGTCAAGGTGTTATAGTCTGAGTGACAGAAGAGTGTCCCATATCAATGATCTCTTCCTTATTAAGTTTATATTCTGTCTCCACCTCAATCTCCACTCTCCATTCAACACCTTCAAAATTTATATCATATATACCCTGGATGGTTCTTGCTGACACATACTAGCCAGATCTTGAAGCTTTTTGGTTAAATCATCTGTTTCCTTAAATAGCAGGGATGGTAATTCCCCAGTTGAGCTATGCTGGGACCTGATCCCAGTCATTTGTCTAGAAGCAATGAGAGGAGACGAAGGCTCATCTTGAGGAAACAAAACAAAACAAAACATCATTTTGTGAAGCATCTACCCCAGGTAAGGTCTTTGAGTAGTCCCCAGACAATGGGACACAATAGTGAGTGAGAGCATTGCCTGTGCCACCCAGTGATGCTGAAGAGTTAGTGCCAGTAGTAGCAACCCAGTCTTTAACAAATAAGGGATGGGTTTGCTTGGGATTCACCCCTCGATGGCGCAATTATGTGGTGTATAACACACATCCTCTCAGAAAGTCCACAGCAAGATTGAGTTCTGGTTGCTGACAATGGTAACCTCTGACAATGGTGTTAAATAAAAGATACACATATGCTTGCCATGACAGGCACCTTTGCTAAACATTTTATTAGAATTACTCTTTTTGTACTCCCAAGGAAGGAAGGAAAGTCAATAAAAAGTGCATTACCACCAGATGGAAAATTAAGATGATTAAAACATGGCTCTTGGATTTATTTGAATTCATTTTTGAAAAAAAATCATAATCTTGATTTGGATTTTAATTTGAAGATTCAAGCTAGTCTAAGATCTCCCAAAGGGGCTGTGTTCTATGAATCCTTTTCTTTGCAGCAGCTAGCCCTTAACTTGGTTCATAGAGCACACTTCATTGTTCATTACAGGGAACTAGTTAACCTCACAAGATGTGGGAAGGTAGATATTAGAAAGGCAGAACCATTTGTTTTAAGTTGTATGTGAAATTTTAATGTTTTAATTGATCACATTAAAATTCTAGCATAAATAAATGTTGTATGTGCTAGTCTTTGAAAAACTATCAATTCAAAAATATTTATTGGTGGTCTACTATTTGTCTCAAAGTGTTCAAGATACAAGATATTAATTTTCAAAATCTCAGTCAATGGAAGTTTCCAAAGTAGTTAATCCTATTTCTAGTTTTTCTTCATAGCATCACTCTAGTATGGAAATTGTCCATCCTCAGAAGATTCTGATAGGATCTTTCTAGAAAATTGTCACCATGGCTGTGATAGAATTTACAGAAATTATAAGAAAAATAATTTCCTGTGAATTTTAGTTTTTCTGTTGCATGTTTCTGAATTGTATTTTACCAGGTGATTTTCCCCCATGGCACACCACTGTGTTATACAGGAAAGCACTGATATTTTCTACCTTTCTACTCCATGAACAGCAGAAACTTGCCCCTACAGTGGCTCTATAAGGAGAAAGATAGCATTATGACTTTACACACCATTTCCCTTTTCTGTCTTGTACTCTGAAAGTCATACGTTAGCAAAGTAAACTTTTCAGAGACATGGTTAAGATCAATGAATATGTCCAAAGCAAATCAGAAAAGGGTTCAAGATTGCTCATCAAATGCTTTAAAAGAAGTCCTAGCCATAATTCATTTCTTAGCCTTGGCTATCCCAGAGATTTCCTATTGCAGCCTCCCTTGTAAAACACCTGGTAGAGTGCTGGAGCCAGTTCTCACCTACTTGCGCTGATCATGCGCATCTTTTCCCAACCCTTCATTCAGTGGCATCACCATTGGTAGCTTGAAAATTAGCCACAGGTGAAAAGTATTTACACCATGGAAATCTAGCAAACATTACACATCCTGACCCTTTTTTTCCAGTTGTTAAACATTTACCAGCACACTACTGAGACCCTTTATTTAGCAAGTATAAGTGGTTTTGGTCCCGTGAAACCAAGAACTCATTGACAAGAATCAAAGTTTCAGTTACTTATCACTTGGCCGAGTTACTTATTCTCTGTGAAACCCAGTTCCTCATCTGCAAAAGTGAAAGGATAATACTACACTATTTACCTATCTATATTATTTTATTGCAAAGAACTCAGAAAATAATCATTTTATGAGAATATTTTGAAACTACAAAGCATCCTATAAACATCTGATGAAACAGGGATAAACAACTCTATTTCTGAAACAGTTTATTTCTCATAGGCTGTATTAGTCAGGGTTCTCCAGAGAAACAGAATCGATAGGATATGTAGAAAAAGACTTATTTACTTATTCTTTTATTTTTATTTTTACTTTTTGTTTAGAAAGAGGATCTTGCTCTGTCACCCAGGCTGGAGTACAGTGGTGTCATCATACCTCACTACAACCTTCAACTCCTTGGGCTCAAGTAATCCTCCTGGCCCAGCCTCCCACAGGTGCCAGAAAAAGACTGATTATGAAGAATTGACTCATGTGGTTACGGAGGCTGAAAAGTGGAGGTTAGAACTGGCTCCAGCACAACACAGTAGAAACAAATGCTGATGTTGCTCTCAACAATGTCTCCAGCATTTCTTTATTTTTCTTGGAATACCAGGTGTTATAGACTAAATGTTTGTATCCCTCAAAACTCATAGGTTGAAATTCTAACTCCCAATGCAATAGCATCAGGATGTAGGGCATTTGGGAGGCAATTAGTCATGAATGGGATTAAATCTCTTAAATGAAGAGACATGAGATCTTATTCTCGATATCTTTGCTTTCCAATATATGAGACACAGCAAGAAGAAGGCAATTTGCAAATCAGGAAGCAGATCCTCACCAGAACAAGATCTGCCAGCACTTAGGCTTGGACTTCCCAGCCTCTGTAACTGTGAGAAATAAATGTTTGTTGTTTAAGGCACCCAGTCTATGGTAAGACACCAGGGAATTGGTGCTCAGTGGTTACCTATCCTGCTGGCACATAGCTGTGTGTATGCCACCTGTGCGTTGGTGGGTAAAGTGTCTAAGGAGGGCCTGATGCTTTTTCTGTACATTTTTCTGGGGCTTGTTTTTCTCATGTCTCAAAAATCTTATTGTGAGGAATTGGACTGGAGCTGGGGGAATGATTCATGACGTGAAACTCTAAGTTCCTCAACTCTGAACTGTTAATTCCCTATGCAAAATACTGTTTTTGGTTTTATAATCTGAAAGCAGCCAAATCTCTCCCTTTATTCTTCCATCTAAATTATCTTCATTAATGGAGCAATTTTGGCAGAGTTCTTTCCCACGTTGCTTCCACCTCTTAGGGAATCTGAGCTTTTTCAGAAAAATCTTACTGTAAATTGCTCTGGCTACTGCTGTCTTAGTCCATTTTGTTCTGCCATAACAGAATACCTGAGACTGGGTAATTAATAATAAACAGAAAAGTATTGGTTTATGGTCCTGGAGTTTGGGAAGGCCAAGATCAAGGGTCTGGCTTCTGATAAGGGCCTTCTTGCTGAGTCATCCATGGTGGACTGGCAAACAATGAAGAGAAAGAGAGAGAGAGAGAGAGAAAGAAAGAGAGAGAGAGGGAGTCCCTGGAAGCCAGTGCAAGAGCTCAAACTCACAGCCTCAGGCACTTTTATAATCAACATTAATCTACTCCTGAGGATGAAGCCCTCATGACCTGAACGTCTCCCATTAGGCCCCACCTCCCAACACTGTTACATTGAGGTTAAGTTTCCATCACCTGCTTTTTGGGAACACATTCAAACCATAGCAACTACCCACAGTGATTGAGATTATATTTCTGACTTTGTCCCATAGCATCTTGTTTGAATCCATATTGACATGGTCTCTCTAGTTCAAGTCCTTATACTTGTGTAGTCAGCACTGATATTCTGACTTGAGATGCACAGTCTTGCGAACTGTATTCCTGGATATCCATATTCCCAGATCCTGTTTGAAGTAGCAGGAGGCATTTCAGGCCTTGAGATCTTGAATAATTCTGAATGCCAGACCTTGAAATTTTTATTTTAATCAAAAAACCCTCTCCTCTAGTCCCTGGCCCTTGAAAATGCTTATATTTTCCAGTAACATGCAGCTTTGGCTTGATAGATACCTGCTATGTAGCTCTATTTCAGCTG
Source organism: Cheirogaleus major (assembly GCA_963574435.1). Classification (NCBI taxonomy): domain Eukaryota; kingdom Metazoa; phylum Chordata; class Mammalia; order Primates; family Cheirogaleidae; genus Cheirogaleus; species Cheirogaleus major. Next base: position 5,614 of record CAUYPO010134720.1, read on the forward strand.
TTGAAGGACAGAAAAGATTAGATTGCCAATCTCATTATAGTTTCCATAATCATTATAGTGTCCAAATTGTGGAATTTGGTAGGGCATCCCAAGAAGCGACGATCTCCTTGAACTCTTCATTGAAGAGCTTAGGATTTAGCTGATGAGAGCACATACTCCTGAGTTATTTTCTGAAAATATCAGGTCTCATAGAATGGTCAGAGAAGAAAAGAACTCTATAACAGAAACAGAAACACTCAGTTCCAGCCTTAGCTTTATCACTAATTTAATGGTGTAACTAAAAAACAAGTCACTTAACATTTTGGTGCTTCATTTTCCTCATATATCAAAAAGGAAATAATAATAACTAGATTTGTTGTGAGACAAAATTCAATAAGGGGAAAGTGCTTTGAAAATATAAAACTGTACCAGAGTAAGGTAATTTTATTATTATATAGCCTAAGTTGCTTTGGTCTTCCAATTTTAGTTGAAATTAAACAATTGAAGATGAAACATCAATTTCATAGAGGGAATATAGCAGAATGAACAGTAGTAGAAAGATCAATTTAATCTAGACTTCATATTTTTATTATGTGAAATCACTTAAAAAGAAATGGCATCTTTACTCATAATTTTAGTGAAAGAAAGAAAATATATTAGAGCAATTGCAAAGAACTGGGCCATTAATTTTATTAGATTTTGACGTCATTTAAATGTGCTTCAAGAAAAGGTTATGTTTGTTTCATGCTACAGAAGTGATAAACTCAAATGATAACACCATATAAGCAAAATTTAAAAGGGGAGCCTCTCTTGAAAAATGTTAGTACTGTGAATAGATCTTAATAATTTTGCCTGTGGTCTATTACAAGTCACAAGAACAGCAAGTAATAATTTTTACACCTATAGTTTATTATGATTAAAGAATTTTTAATTCAATTTTACATTTTTATAATTAGAAATTTTAACCGAGTTTTTAACCTTTTCTCCCTCCGGGTTGTTGCTGCAGATTTGCAAGCCTACGGTCAAGGTGATTCAGCAACTCCTCTGCTTGTTTAAAATGATTTGAATTCCATGCACAATCACCAGAGTGAACAATCACAGTACAAAGAAATCCCCAAACAATCTTCTTTTCAGGCAGCCTTCCCATCTTAATGCCTTGCATCACTGGGATCAGAACACCTCCTCAGAGCAGATCCAGCAGGTTGAGCTATGCAAGGGATTTTCTATCAGGCAAGTTATGGAAACGGTCAGTTTTTTCAAGTGAAATTTAAAGTTGTTTCCAAATCTGGTGTTTGGAACACTGGTCTCTGGAGTGAGGTGAATAAGAAAATGTTAAGATGTTTATAGTTATTTTGCATCTTAAAAAAAAAAAGAAGAAGAAATCCAGCTTTATTAGTAATAAAACATCATTTGACCCTGGTGTCCTCACATAATAAACAGTGTAGCAGCTCATCATTTCTAAACTAAAAGCACACATACACAAAGGATGCATACTCTTACATTTTTATAGATAGGGCCATGCTGCCTGCATATTTGGAGTTTACTTTTTTAGAGCACCAGAAACATTTATTCGATGAATGTGAGAGTACTTGGAGATCTGCCCTTTTAACTTCTCTGCTTTTCCCTTCTCTGTCACCCAGTTCTCAAAATTCTGAGCAATCGGCTCTGTATGTGACATTCAGCAAAAACAAAAGTCCTGTAGTTAACTGACTCTACCCACGTGAGGAAATAGTTCAGAGACTATTTCATTTTTTAATCTTTGGAATCTCATATTCAGCCCCAAATGGCAGAACAAACTATTCAGTCTCCTCTGTGAGGGTTAGGAGGTAGGGATCTGGCATCCTGCTGCTATTAAGTTTTTTTCCCATGTTTATGTTGGTGGTTACCCTTTATTTGCAACCACAAGTGTTTGGACTTATACTTTTCTATTGTCAGGGAAGAAAAACTTTTCCTCTACTCTCTTATGTTTAATGCCTGACAATGACAGATTTACAGGAGAAAAAGAATAGAAATTTATTCTTTTTTTTTTTTTTTTTTACATTCATGGGAGTTTACAGAAAAGAAGTGAAACTCAAGCAGTTAGATTTGAGAACGTATATACCTTTCTTAACAAAGGAAAGAGGGTTTGGGCTTCCAGTGATGATAAATTTTGGGGAAGTGACTATACAGGAAATTCATGAGGGAACTAATGGAAGATAGGGTTGTTTATGCAGACTCATCTTGGTGCTGTCTCTCTTTTTCAGGGGATAAGAGTCACTCTCCTCTCCTCATCCTGGTCCAGGAGAGGGTGTGGAATTTATGCCACCTTTACAAAGGGAAATTTATGCCCCATGTTAAGGCAGAAGGGGGAGGACAGAGAACTCTTCTTGTATTTGTTCATTCTTAATTGCCACCAGCTCCAAATAAACCGTCAGCCAAAGAGGCGTATTTTAGGGTAGCATATCTTGATCCCCTTCTCTATCAATGTCAATAGTGAATCAGCATCTTTAGCCTCTGGGTAGACACTCGGATCAGATGATCCGCCATTGTTCCCCCAGCCCCTTCTTCCCTGTGTCCTTCCATATAGGGATGGTAAAGGCGAAATACTCTTTTTCCAGGATCCTGTGTAGCTGTGGCATATGACATGAACTGGGGCTAATAAGGCATACTAAAAATCTTCTCTGGCTTTCTTGCTATGAGAGACAGAAATGACGTGCCATCTTCCCTTGTCCTTGCTATTATCAATATGGCTACATCATAAGAGGCTGCAGCAGGCGTCCTCACATCCATGAGTTGCTAAGCCTGACAGGCTGAGAGAACTGTGGAGACACCTATCCTGACATAGCATCAAGTTTCTGGATCAATATCCAGCAGCTTCTTTCCTCCAAAATTGTTATGAAAAAAAAAAAAAAAATCTCTCTGTGAGTTGGATTTCTCTGTTATTTGATGCCAAGTAATAACTACACAGCCTCTCCTTGAACGAGACAACAGTAGCTTGCTTTCAGTTTATACTTTGCATTCCTTTCTCATCCTCTCCCATGGTCGAATTAGCTTTTGTTAAATATTGTACATCACCAACTCAGCTGTATTTGCTTCCTTCTGTTAAATGGCATTATGTATTTATTTTGTCCTACGGGAGTTTATCTTAAGGAATTCTTTCAGAAAGGACCTGGAGATGGTAACTTTTTTGAGCTTTTTATGTCTGAAAAAATGTCTTTGTTTGGCTCTTACACTAAATTGACTGGGTATAGAATTCTAGACTTAAAATCACTTTCTCTCAGAACATTGCAGTTGTGGCTCCATTTTCCAGCTTTGATTGTGCGCAGTGGCAAGTCCGGCCGCGGCGCTGCACTGCGCAGCTGCGGGAGGCGCCCTCAACGTCGCCGTCCTGTGTGACCCGCCCCTGGGGGGCGCGGGTATGAATTGTGCATTATGGGGTTTGTAAAGTCGTCGGGGCCCGAGTCTGACACTGACTTTATTTTCATTCCTTCGTAGATGCATGTTTGTTTGCTTCCTTTCTGAAAACCTTTGAATGTTTTCTTTTTAATCTTAGGGCTCTGAAATATTTCTAGAATGCGTCTATCTGTGGGTCTTTTTCCATCAGTCCTCAGGCACGTGGTGGACCTTTCAGCTGTGGAAAATTACCTTTTCCTCTATACCTTCTGCTCCCTCTTCTTATTTTTCTTCTCCTCACTTTTCTTTTCTGCTTCCTTCTCCCCTCACCTTCTTTTAAATATAATTTCCTCCCCTTCATGTCCCCTTCTCTCTTTCTGGAATGCTTGTAAGGACATCTGAAGGTGTTCTCCAGTCCTAACTTCTCTGTGGTTCTTTCTGCCTCTTTATTCTCCTGAGCTTCGCAGGAACCACATAGCTCAATTGGCCCCCAAGCTAAGTCAACCTTCAATTGTTTCCACCCTCCTCTGCTAGCCTGCCCATCTACTGGATGCTTTATCTCAGGCATCAGATTGTTCCATTTCTTTGATCTCTGCTTGTTCTTTGCATTGTTGCTTTGTCTGGTTTGCTCTATGAATTGTATTCTTTGCTATGCGTTTTCTGTTGAATCTGGGGCCTCTATTTCATAGTTTTTCCTTAAGTGTTTGATAATTCTATTTTTTTCTTTATGTTAATCTATGAAAATTGTTATTTTTCTCTTGGTGACTATAGGTTCAGTTTGCAGCAGCTTGCCTCTGGTGATTTTAGGGGAGGGGTAGTACCTGAAGCTAGGCTGGGCACATGGGGGTAGTTTGGCATCAAGGCATTTGGGTCCTCATTCCCCCCAGAAGTACTGAGTTACCAGGGCATTGGCCTCCCCATATCTGGCATCCACTCTGTGCAGCTCCTATTTGAGCATTTCTACATTAGAAATTAATATTCATGGTTTAGTTTGGTCTAGGGAGGAGTCAAATTCTCTCTTGCTTTTTCTTTCGTCCTGCTGTTCTTATAGAGGTCTGTAGGTAACTCAGAGTCAGCTCTGCATCTCTTTCCAACACTGGCACTCATGCCAGGAGAACTTCTAGGCATGTAGTTCACTAGGTTTAGAAAGCAGTTATTAGAGCATTGCCTGGAGAGCAGCATCCATGCTTTCCACTACTGTTCCAAACACAATTAATTAATACCCTGATGATATTTCTATGCCTTCTCACGCTCTTCGTATTTGTTTACTTTGAGCTTAGAACATCTCTGGACTTTCTCTTCTCTCTCCAGACCTTTCCTCTTGAGCATGTGTTCTTTTAATCTTGTTTCTCTGTCAATATGATCCCATCTGTTTTCTATCAGGACTTTTATGTTCCATTGATGGCACTCTTGTTTTCTAGCACTGTGATGGAAATACTTTTTTAACCACTTCGGTACCAGCGTTGACTATAGTCAATAGCCACAGATGAACACGCACAGCGACTTTAGCCAACAGCCGTGATGACTTTTCTAATTTTTCATTTATCAAAATAAAATTGTGAACATTTAAAAATAATGTAATAAAAACATATATGTATATGTTACCTATTCTGTTTTACATCACAAGTAAAGCTGCCTGTAAAGTAAAACAAGCTTTCAGTGCTTTAAAGCTTTCCTCATCACATGAGAGCAAAACGGATTCGTCGTCAATTCACAGCACAAACTATTGTGCGGACTCTGAGTGCCGGCTGTGGGCAAGGTTTCGCAGCTGGTGAGCGCAGTACCATAGTGGTTAAAGATGTATATTTTTGTTATTGAAAGAATTCTGGACAGAGAGGTGGGTGGATGCTGTGATTAGCCTTGATCTTCATAGTAATCCTTTCTGATTATTACTTACAAATTTAAAAATGCAATGTAAGCCAAAAAGAAAAAATCACATTTTCACACTTCTCAAAGACAACAGATATTAATATCTTGATATTTATCTTTAAGTGTATTCTATTTGTTGAAACAAAAACAAGGTTTATCAAGGTTTGGATTTTGGCCCCTTCCAAATCTCATGTTGAAATTTGATACCGGCTGGGCAAGGCGGCTCACGCCTGTAATCCTAGCAATCTGGGAGGCTGAGGTGGGAGGATCGCTCAAGGTCAGGAGTTCGAGACCACCCTGAGCAAGAGCAAGACACCATCTCTACTAAACAATAGAAAGAAATTAGCTGGACAACTAAAAATATATAGAAAAAATTATCCGAGCATGGTGGCACATGCCTGTAGTCCCAGCTACTCGGGAGGCTGAGGCAGAAGGATTGCTTGAGCCCAGGAGGTTGAGGTTGCTGTGAGCTAGGCTGATGCCACGGCATTCTAACCCAGGCAACAGAGTGAGACTCTGTCTCAAAAAAAAAAAAAAAAGAAAAGAAAGAAATTTGATACCCAGCATTAGAAGTGGCGCGTGGTGGGAGGTGTTTCTGTCATGGGGGCAGATCCTCATGGCTTGGTGCCCTCCCTACTATACTGAGTGAGCTCTTGCTTTTATTAGTTCACATGAGAGCTGGTTGTTTAAAAGAGTTAGCACTATTTCCTCTCCTCCTTCTCTTGCCAAGTGACATGCCTGCTCCCCCTTCACCTTACTCTTTGATTGGAGGATCTCTGAATGCCTCACCAAAAGCAGAGGCTGGCGCCACACTTGTATAGTCTACAGAACCATGAGCCAAATAAACCTCTTTTCCTTATAAATGACCCAGCCTTGGGTATTTCCTTTATAGCAATGCAAAATGGACTAATACAAGGGTCATTGAAAATCTGCTTACCTTTATGTTTAATGAGCACCTAATTAGTAGGAAATGCATGGGGATGGATGAAAGAGATTTAGAAATGTGATAGGGATAGAGATTAAAAAATGCTTTGCTTTCATGTAGCTCCCAGTCCAATGGATACAAAGAAATATAAACTATTAAATCGAATGGCACATAGTGTGATAAAGGTAAGCATGGGCTTCTCTGGAAAGCACAGAGGACATGGATTCAGCCCAGATGATGAACGAGCCACAAGTAAAGGCTCTCTGGTGGCTATCTGGAGGAGATGATATGGTCAGTTTTCAAAGATGGAAAAGTTACTCAGGTAAAAGGGCAGAGTTAGGATGGACTAGGCTTTCCAGGAAAAGAACAAGAAATGGAAAGGTCTGTAGTCTTAGATTGGATGGTAAGGAAAGACTATCCATGAAGAATTTATATTGCATGGTAATAAGGGCAAAGGTATAAATGCTCTAGATAAGTAGGGACTTATTTTAATGAGAGGAATGACATCATCAGAATTGTGTTGTAGAAAAAGTACTCTGTCGTTTGTGTGAAGAGTGGATTAGAAAAGGTCAAAATTGGAAGTGGGCATACTAATCTAGACAAGAAGGATGAGGCAATAGATGAGATAAATCATTCTAGTTGAAGAATTTATCCCCTACCTCCTGGGAATGCTGCTGACAGGCATTTCTCAGTTCTTGGCTCCCTACAGAATCATGTTGGCTGAACAAATTTGTCTTCCCCAAGATCATTCTGTCTTCCCATGACAGCCCACGTCCTGTAACTGGTTCTCCCCAGCTCCTGTGGCAGGCAGAATTCTAAGATGGCCCTCAAGATTCCTGGTATACGCATACCTTCTTCCAGTTATTCAATCAAATACTAATGTAAGTATTGGAGTGAAGGAATTTTGCAGATATATTTAGGGTCCTAAATCAGTTGACCTTAAGATAGGGAGATTATCTGGGTGAGTCTGACCTATTCAAATGAACCTTTAAAAAGAAAGCTTTCTTTAGCTGGTTGGAGAATTGGAAGTCAGCAATTAAAAGGAAGAGAAGGATCAGACACAGAAAGATTGCTAACTTGAAAGATGGGGTGGGGGAGTGTGCATATGTCAAAGAATGCCGTAGGCTTTTAGTTATTGATAAAGGCTTCTAGTTGGCAGCCAGCAAGAAAACGATTGAGGACCTAAGACCCACAACTTCAAGGAACTAAATTTTGCCAATTGTTAAGAAAGAGCTTGGAAGCAGATTTTCCCCAGGGCCTCCAGAAGAGAACCCAACCCGGCTGACACCCTGATTCCAGACTTCTTAAACCCTGAGCAGAGAGCTCAGCCATGTGGTGCTGGACTTCTGACCTATACAACAGTGAGTTAAAAATGGGTAATGTTTTAAGCCACTAAATTGGTAGAAATGTGTTCTACAGCAAATAGAAAACTAATACAAAACCTCTAAATTGCTATGTAGGAGTTAGCCAAAATATATCTATAGGAGTTGGGGAGTCCACATGGCACTGGATTATGAGAGTACTGGATTAAAGGGGGCAAAACATAAAGTTGTTTATTGATTTGAGAGGTGTCTCAAATATATAGGATTTAGGATTTAATATATATAGGATTTAATACTTAGAAAAGGCCGGGTGTGGTGGCTCACACCTGTAATCCTAGCAATCTGGGAGGCCGAGGCGGGTGGATCATTTGAGCTCAGGAGTTTGAGACCAGCCTGAGCACGAGCAAGACCCCGTCTCTACTAAAAAAATAGAAAGAAATTAGCTGGACAACTAAAACTATATACATAAAAAATTAGCTGGGCATGTGACGCATGCCTGTAGTCCTGGCTACTCGGGAGGCTAAGGCAGGAGGATTGCATGAGCCCAGGAGTTTGAGGTTTCTGTGAACTAGGCTGATGCCACAGCACTCTAGCCCGGGCAACAGAGTGAGACTTGTGTCTCAAAAAAAAAAAAAAAAAGTTAGATAAGACCCAGGGTATGCTGGTTTTTCCTAGAAACATAGAACAGTAATGGCTCATAATAAATGAGGTTAAATACCTGAATTGCCATAGCAATTAGACAATGGAAGAAAGGTTTTAAGATGCTCAGAGAATTGGACATGTTCCTCTCCCCAACCAATATAGTAAATCTAAAGCAATATTGCATCCTAAAGAAATGGCACAAATTAGTGTAACCCTTTAAGACCCAAAGGATGCAAAGGTGATGTGTCCCTTCCTAGCTCCACTTTATTCGCCGGTCTGGCCCCTGCAGAAACTAAACTGATTCTAAAGGTTGACAATTGTCTACCAAAATATCAGCCAAATAGTATCCCTAATTGCAGTTTCTGTGTCAATGTGGGATCTTTGCTAGAATATATTGATGTGGCTGCAGGTAAGTGATATGTAGCCAGCAAGCAGGTAAATATTTTTTCCAATCTCTATCAAAAAGGGAATCAGAAAACTTTTCACTCACTTGGAACAGACAAGTGTATATGTCACGATCTTGCCCCAGGGCTATGTCAACTATTCTGCCCTCTAACAAATTCAGAACCAACCTGGACTAGCTGGACATTCCACAGGACATTCCACCCTTTTACTCTATACATAGCATCAAGGGCCTTTGTAAGACATCAGTCAAAAGACACATTATTGCATTTTGAACTTTTTCTACCTGGAAGAAGGCAACACAAGGCCTATCAGGCCTTAGATATTTTGAGGGGGCAGGGGCAGAATATTTCCACAGCTGAGAATTCTGTTCCAAACTATACACCAGGTGACAGGAAAAGCTACCAGTTTAGGGCAGGAAATAGCTTTGCAGCAGGTCCATGCTGTGGGAATAGTAGCCCTATCACTTTGGCTACGCAACCTTGGGTTCTGTATCGTATTAGAGGTATCAGGGTTGGGAAGAGATGCTCTGTGGTGTTTATGACAAGCACCAATGGAAAAATCACAATATAGAAACCCAGGATGCTGGAACAAAGCTATGATATCTATAGCGGAAATTTATAAAAACTAAATGCCTGATCATGTGACACCAAGTGACATTATAGCCAGAACTGCCCATCATGAGCTGCGAGACCTAGTGCGTGATAAGGTTGGGCAGCCTATGGTCAGGTGGAAGTGGTACATCTGAGATGGAGCATGCACATGTGTGGCGGGCACATGCTAGCTGCACAAGTCTAGACCGTGCATTATCCACCATCCACCACATTCCACTGATGCCATCAGATCCCTTCATACTGCAAGGAACAGCTGTTTATTTTGATAAGAAGAGATAGATATTTCAGGTATTGATTTGCCTTTCTTGCCCACAGGGCTTCAACCATACATGAGGATTTATAGTGTTTTCTCCATTCATATGGCATTCTATCTACATTGTTTTAGAATAAAAAAATACTTTGATGGCAAACAAAATGTGGGAGTGGGTGTATAACCCATTAGATCTGTTATGTACATTACATACCGCCCCATCCAGAAAGCGGATAACCTTATAGAGCAATGAAAAGGCCTATGAAGGCACAGCTGAAATGCCAGCTTAGAGAAAATACCTTGCAATGATGGGACACCATCCTCCAGTATATACCCCTAGTATACACTTTAATCAGTGATTTTTAACTGGGGGCAATTTTACCCCCTGAGAAACATTTTACAATGTCTGGAGACAATTTTGGTTGTCACAACTGGGGTAGAGTGGTTGTGTTGCTACTGACATCTAGGGGATAGCAGGCACGGATACTGCTAAACATCTTATAATACATAGAACAGATCCTGCCCCCAAACAAAGAATTATTCAGCCCAAAATATCAATAGTGCCAAGGTTGAAAAATCCTGCTTTAAACTAATGACTTTTATGTAATGCTGTTTCCCAGTAGTTGAAATACGTTGATCTTAGACCCAGGAGTTGAAAGCCAAAGGAGCCCCATTTATCATCACTACCATTGACTTATGTGGGGAGGTTTTCTATTTCTACAATTCTGGACTTCATATATTTATCTATTTATTTATTTATTTATTTGAGACGGAGTCTTACTTTGTTCCCCCAGCTAGAGTGCTGTGGTGTCAGCCTAGCTCACAGCAACCTCAAACTCCTGGGCTCAAGCAATCCTTCTGCCTCAGCCTCCCAAGTAGCTGGGAATACAGGCATGCGCCACCATGCCTGGCTAATTTTTTCTATATGTTTTTAGTTGTCCAGCTAATTTCTTTCTATTTTTTTTATTAGCGATGGGGTCTCACTCTTGCTTAGGCTGGTCTCGAACTCCTGAGTTCAAACAATCTACCCGCCTCAGCCTCCCAGAGTGCTAGGATTACAGATGTGAGCCACTGTGCCTGGCCAGACTTCATGAATTTAGAGGTCTGGTTCTCAAAGGGAGAATTCTACTGTGGTGATTCACGAGAGTCCTGTTAGACTAGAAGCTGCAGCTGTTGCCTGGGCACTTCAGGCTCCTCTTACCAAGGAACCAGCAGGCAAGAAGACCTGCAAGTTTCAGCACAGGTGACCACCCCTAATCAAGAGGGTACAGAGATGTTTTTACTTTGTGGGGCAGGAGAAATATATTTGGCATCTATATATTCACTTGAACATTCCTTTTCCAATTTAGATGTTTAAAGGACAAGCACAGCACTTGGGGCCTGAGAATAGCATAGTTACGATAGTCACGGACATCTGAGAATGAGAGTCTGGGTCACGCCACCAGGAAAGACAGGAAGGCTAGCAGAAATGCTAGCTGAAAGGAACCTAGAATGCGTAGTGGAGAAGAAAGACATTGAGTATTAGTTGTGGCCTGGAGACCAACTACAAAGGTAAAGGTTATGTTTTGTTCTACTGACCTTCGTCTTCTTGTAAGTCCCTTTAGGAAAAGATGCCCATAGAATCCTGGAGGAACTGCTTATGGAACTTATGTGAAGAAGTGGATCTGAGCATTGCAAAGGATGGACTGTAGTGGATGCTGTAATGTGCCACCCAGATCCCCCTTTAGAACTGAATATCGCCAGCAGACAGCGCTTAGCTGCCAGACATCTTAGAACTTGCCTGAGGAGAGTGACTTCGAAGGCCACATTTCTTTTCCAGGCCACATTCAGTGACTTGTTGATGCAGATGTAGAAAGCCCTCATCCCCTGCTGCAATTTAGTATAATTTGAAATGGCCATCTCCGCTATAGAACTCCTCGTGGAGTCTGCCAAAGCTTTTCTTGAGAGTGCATCAAAGCCCAGCTTTTCCCTCTGCTCAGTCCTGCTTCCTTCTCTTGCCTTCATCATGCTGCAATCTAAAGAACACTCCATAATAAATCTCTTGCATATAATCTCTATCTCAGTCTGCTTCCTCAGGAACCCTGTCTGTGACAGATTACAAACTGAGCCAATGCAGTGGTGGTAGCAAATGGAGCCAGCACAGAATTTTTAGGATATTTGAAGGAAAAATAGAATTCATTACCAACTGAGAGTAAAAGGAAAGGAAGATGGAAGACTTAATTATAACTTCCAGGTTTACTTGGACAACTGGGTAGTCAATGATGCATTCATAAAGATGAAGAATATAAAAGCCGTGGGGAGAAAATGACCAATTTCTTACTGTACATTTTCATCATGTGTATAAAGGAAAATGCAACAATATAATATGTAGAAAGTTATTAGGTTAAACCATATAAAATTGCCATTTACATAGGTCAATATTGTTAAATATTGGCAATTTCAAATGGATCAAACTAATAATTATATATTAGCTTCTATATTGGGAAATTTACTATTTTTATTAAACTTTATATAGGCCATATAAGATTTTAGAAAGGTAATATCTGTCAGATTCAAAAGATAGTGTCTTGGATAAGAATATATCATTTACATTTAAGCTTCTGAAGCAAGAATGTAAGTCACATATTATTGCTTTAAGGCACATTAGGGGATCTTGATAAGATTGGGAACTTTGATTTATATCGATTTTCTTGTAGAAGTTGAGACATAATTGCCATAAGTAGAGCCAGAAAAGATCACAGATAGCTTAATTTCTATGCCAAAGCTTTCTATAGCGTGCTATTATGTCATAAAAAAGAATCCAGGACAAATTTGGTATCCTGTGGCATTTTTTGTCTATCAACAGCCTCACTGGCAGAACCCAAAATACCTACGTGCAGTTTTTAGGTACGATCAAAGCTGTGACTTTACTTGGGCATGAAGCTCACTTCACCTTTCTGGGCTGAAAAGTACGCTCTTAATATACCAAGTTCTACCAACGTTGTATGGTGTTTGTTGGTTGAATATGGACTTTCAAATATTACTGATAAAACTGATTCAAACTGTATTTGAGGGAGTAGAGGAGTAGGCTGTGTGGTGCTTCTTACTGTTCTGAGTCTGAGAATTTTGTTTCCATTCTTTTAAATAGAGACATAATCCACTAGACATATATTAATCTGATCAAAGAAAGACAAGTAATCATCATTAATATTGTGTTAAACTTTCAAGTCAGTAGACCTGGAGAGACACAAAATTAAAATAGGTACATACAGAATGATAAACCACCACCACCTTCTTTTAAAAGGCAAGGCATAAGTTCAAGGACAGGGGCAGAGACATCATTCCTCTGGATAGGCTAGAGAGTATAAGTGAGAGGTGTGGAGAAAACTATTAATACACATGTCAATCAGAATATTGTTCTCAAGTAACAAAACCCCTGAAAATCTCCATGGCTTAAAACCACCAAGTTTATTTCTTGCTCACATTATATGTCTATTGCAAGTTGGATATGGCCTCTGCTATCCATTTTTCTTACTCCAAGATCCACATTAAACAAGAAACCACTGTCTGGAACACTGCAAGCCACCCAAAGTGAACAGCTTAATGAATTGCATACTGGCTTTTAATACTTATGTCCAGAGAAACACACATCTGTTTTGCTCACCTTCCACTCGCACTTTATTGTCTAAAGCAAGTTCAAGGTCACAAACAACTTCAAGGGGGATGAGAAAGCACAATACTACAAATAAAAAATATTTGGTGAGCAGTGCTAAAGACAAACTAAGACTGCAACTTTCTCAGTGTGTGGTTGAGATCAAAGAATGGCAGTGTTGGGAGTAGCAGTCGCAGAAGTGATAGAAATCTTGGATGGGCAGATGGAGGAGACAAGAGTAATGGTATAGGGATGAGGCTTGAACATAGATAAGGCGTTGAAGTTTCAGATGCACAATTGCTTTTGCTGGAGATGTGAGTGGAATTATTTCTCTGATACAAGTGCGTAACTTCCTAGATTTTGTTGTCCTCAGAGAAGAGAAGCTTTTCCCAGGGAAAGGAGAGGTTTAAAAGGAAAGTAGTGCCCTAAAAGAGTATGACTTGAGGAATTCATTTCTCCTCTGGTAACATTCAGTAACTTTCAGTTCAAGATAACTTGCTCTTTCTTTTGCTATCTCAAATCTACTGTTGAGATAGCAATCTAGTGAATTGTTTATTTCTGCTTTTATATTTTTTATCTCTAGAATTTCTATTTCTTATAATTTCTATTTCTCTGTTAATCTTACCTATATTTTAACTCATTAGCAACATATTATCTGTTAATTACTGGAACATATTGTTCTTTAATTCTTTAAATTTGTTGATAGTAGCTACTTTGAGTACTTTGCTAAATAAAACATCTAGTTATAACATATAGGCCAACTCAGAATCAGTTTCTACTGATTGCTTTTGTTTTTTTGAGTATAAATCACATTTTTCTATTTCTTCACAAGTCTAGGTTTGATTGAAAGTTGGACATTCCAGCAACTCTGAAATTTATCATTTTCTGAGGATTGTTTGTTTGTTCTAGTAAATAGTTAACTTTTTGTTCTGCATTTTGATTTTTAAAGAATGTATCATAAAGGCCATTTTATATCTACCTATCTAGAGAGACTTGTTTATTTAAAAAAATTAACTCATGCCATTGTGGAGGCTGGCAAGTCCAAAATCTGTAGGGAGGGCTGGTACGTTGGAGACCCAGGGAAGAGTCATCACACCTTGAGTCCAAATGCAGTCTGCTGGCAGAATTCCTTCTTCCTTGAGAACATCAGTCTTTTTTCTATAAGGCCTTCAACTAATTGGATAACACCCACTCACATATGGAGGGTTATCAATTTTACACAAAGCCTAGTGATTTAAATGTTAATCCTATCTAAAAAATACTTTCACAGCAATATCTAGATAAGTGACCAAATATCTGAGTACTAGCCTAGCCAAGTTGACACATAAAATTAACCAACACAAGTCCACCCATGTCAATCTGGCATCCATACGCATCTCCATAAACTATGCTTAATTATCAAATAAAAATAATAACAAGGTCATACTTTTGTCTAATTTGATACAGCTATTCTGTGTACAACAGAAAATACACTAACTCTTTCCCCAGAAAAGGATGCAAAGTCCTGGGGTGTTGTTCACTATTCTCCTTGATATCCTAAAACTTAAATAGTTTAATGTAAAGTTAACAACACTTAAATACTATGATATAAAGTTGATACATTTTATACTACATGATAAGGGGAGAAGAGAGAGAAGAAAACAAAGATATTTGTTATGTGTAGAGACACACACACATACACACACACACACAAAAACATGGATTGAACATAATTTATTCAATCAGTTCGTTGGTAATAAATATTTGTTTGGTTTCCAAATTTTTCTTTTTTGTAAATAATGCCATAATGAATAACCTATCCATAAATCAGGGTACTGGCAGGAAGCCGATGGTGCACTGGAACTGTGGTCTGCAGGCCAAATCCAGCCTATGGCCTGCTTTTGTAAACAGAGGTTTATTGCAACAGCCATGTTCATTTGTTTATATATTATCTGTCCTTACCTTCATGCAATAACAGCAGTTTTGTATTACTAGTTACAACAGAGATTGTATGGCCCCCAAAGACCAAAATATATACCGTCTGGCCCTTTACAGAAAATATTTGCTGACCACTGATGTAGGTTACCAAGGTTCAGTCTCTCAGGCACAGAGCAGGGTGGAGAAGAATGGTGAATAGCTCTGGAGTGGAAAACAAGGATTCAGCATAAAAAGTAATTTCATATTATGTCAGTGTATATGTGAAATAGATTCCTAGAAGTGTGATTGCTGGGTCAAAGGATAAATGCTTGTGTAATTTTCCTAGATGTCACCAAATTGCCTTATTGATAGGGGTTATACCACTTTGCATTGTCACTGGCAACACATGGGAGGGCCTGTTTCCCCATATTCCATCCAGTAGAATATATCCAACTTAGATTTTTGTCTATCTGATAGGCAAGAAGTGGTATTACAATATATGGCTTAAATTTGCATCTCTGTTATTATGAGTAAAATTTAATAACTTTTTATATGTGCAACGGACATTTTCATTTCTTCTTCTCTAAACTACTATTTGTTTGTGGAAGGTATAAGTTTTTTTTTCATTGAAATATAACATACTGTCAAATGCACTAAATGTACAAATATATAACTCAATGAATCTTTTTTACAAAGCAAATATTCTCATGTAACAACCATCTATGTATCAAGCCATAAACATTACTAGAGTCCCTGGAGCTTTCCTCATGCCCCCTCCATTCATTTGCCCTCCTGAAGTTAATCATTCTCTCCACTGTTAAGTAGTTTGATTTTTAACTTTCTACAAACAAAATTTTACAGCATATGGTCTTTGGTTTTTGTCACTCATCATTATGTCTGTGAGCTTTATGCATATTGTTGGTGAAGTTTGTTCTTTTTTTGTTGCAATATGATACACAGTTTATTTTAGAAATATACAATTTATTTATTCATTATATTGTTAATAGCCATTTAAGCTATTTCAATTTTTTTTTTGCAATTAATACTAACAGTGCTATAAACATTCATGTATGTGTACTTTCCTGCATATATGTATACACTCCTATAGAATATACACCTAGCAGTGAACCTGTGGATCATAAGGTATGACTTTGGCTTTAGTTAATATTGGCAGACCTTTTCCAAAGTGGTTGTAGCAATTTTCACTCCTACCAGTAACATATTAGAGCTCCAGTTGCTCCCTGTTCTTGTGAGAACTTGATATTGTCATGTTGTTGAAATCACAAGGGGGTTTCCAGTCTAGGTCTAGTTGTTCATTGCACAAAAACCCAGTTATTGAGACAACAAGCATTGCCAAGGAAGAAAGGATTCTTTAATACAGACAGACGACAGACTCTTGTAGGGAGAGTGGGAGAGCTACCTCAAATCCATCTCCCTGACTAAGGGATATCAAGGGCTTTTAAAGAAAGAGCTGTGTGCCTTGGGGCAG
>CAUYPO010134722.1:0-15307 GCA_963574435.1 Cheirogaleus major
TATATGTAAATGATTACTATGACTTAATCTAAACTAAAAATCCCTTAAAAATATATAAATGTTGGAGTACCATGAGCTATTACCACTGTATACTAAGCACTTGCCTTAAAATAATCAAAAAAGTGCCTTCAAGAAGGCAAGATTGGAGCTTTTGCAACACAATCCAGCTCAAAGAATGTGATTTATATCTCAGCTATGCAACAGCTAAATTTTCAATGTGTTTTGAAGCAGGTGCCACCAAAAAAAAAGTAATAATCATAACCTTGGCATTAAGCCCTCGGAGCAATGTGATAGCCTTAAAATATATAAGAATTCAGTAATAAAGGGCTGGGAGCGGTAGCTCATGCCTGCAATCCTAGCACTCTGGGAGGCCAAGGTAGGAGAATCACTTGAGCCCAGGAGTTTGAGACCAGCCTGAGCAAGAGCAAGACCCTGTCTCTACTAAAAATAGAAAACTTAGCCAGGTGTCCTGGCGAGTGCCTATAGTCCCAGCTACTCAGGAGACTACGGTAGGAGGATCGCTTAAACCCAGGAGTTTAAGGTTGCAGTGAACTATGATGATGCCACTGCATATTCTAGCTAGGGCGACAGAATGAGACTCTGTCTAAAAAAAAGAAAAAGAACTTAGTAATACAGGTTCAGTAAAGAGCTTTAGAAAATGCATATGGGCAAAAAAAGAGAAAAATAATCTCAAAATGCCATGACCACTACTAATATTTTAATGTATACTTCATTAATTTTTTAAAAAATATTTTTCACATAAATGGTGTCATAAAACATTTTATTTACCATATCAAAAATATATTTCTATATCCATATATATATACCTATCCATATCACTTTTTATAAATGCATAATCTTCTACTTTATAGATACACTCTAATTAGCTCCACTGAGATACTATGTGATTTTTTAGATGCACTACAGTAATGAAACAGAGTGGGCTCAAACCACTATTTCCTGAAGTTGTTTGACCACGACATGCTTTTTTGAGTCATACATTAACAATCCTAGAACTTGTGATCCTTTTAAAATACTTTGGGAAATAATGACTGAACCAATTGCCAATATTGGATTTTTATGGTGTTTCCAATTGTTTCTATTATAAATGATACTGTGATCATCTTCTTGATTGTACGTTTTTATGTACTGCCTAGGGAAAAAATTATAGAAATAGAATTACTTGGCTAACTGATATGCACTTGTTAAAAACATAGCAAGCTGTCCCCCAGCAGTATATGAGATTTGTCGGCCTTTTTAAATGATAATTTTAAATTTTAAAAAATAGTTTGTAAGCCTATGCGCTCATCTTATATACACAGTATTTTTGAACTTATATAATTACTCTTTTATGGACATGACTAAAGTACAAGTTATAAATATCAAAGGTCTTAGTATAATGGAGGTTGACTCAGAAAGCTATTTAAGAATATAACTCCTCACAATTTATAGAACATGACCATTATAGAGACATTGAACCATCTCTCTTTCATTTTCCTCTTTGTTATATGTACATATTTCTGAATATACATTCTGTACTCTCAAGTAGATATTAATAATCCTTTATATTTATATAGTGCTTTATACTAATAAAACATTTAAAACAAAAAGAATTTTAGAAAAATAGAACATTCTGAAAGCATACTTTCAAAATACTCTGGGAAATAATGACCTAACCAATCCCCCAATACTGGATTCTTATGGTGGGTGATAGGATATTAAGCTGTACCTCCAAAAGATCCTTCAAGCTACATAATAGTCACTACATATTTAGAGCCAACTACATAATAACCAAAGTCTCTACCAATCAACCAACATCTGTAACATGACGCAAAAATGTGTATTCAAAGACAATTAATTTAGATTTTATTTTCAGAACATATTTCTGAAGTTTCAAATAATGAGAAATAAGCTCCTAATATAATATAAAGATGGTTCACACAGCAAAAACAGGCTTCGGCTTCCTTTTATTTTTAAAGTGACACTAGATGTAATTTTGTACCTCAAAGTAACTCTCAAAGTTACTTAAGTATAGTGCTCACACCCACAGTGGAGTTCTTTGTAATTTTCAAAGCTCAGAAAGGCCCTGCCTGCTCAAAAATATCTTTCCTTTGAGCCTATCTCAGAATTATATTCGAAGCTTTTTAAAAACACAGAAATTTTTATTCAATCAGTCTGGAGTGGAGCCAAGGCATCTGCATTTTTAAAAACTCCCCAGTTGATTCATTTGCAGAGCCAGAGTTAAGACACACTTGGTTATATTAATATAAAGAGTGGAAGAGGGGGTGGTATCCTGCGGTCCCCAATTTAAATGTTCATATGAAAACCATTAATCCGTCTTAGCCTAATTTACTAGATTACTTAGGTGAAACCTTTACCTTGAGAAGATTCGTAAGAAGTCTCAAGGCAGGACAACTACTGGCCTAGCAACGGGATGGGGGTGAGGACATATGGTAACAGGATCAAACCATGAGACGACCCTTCCTGCTAAAAACCATGGTGCTTCCTACTTTAAGCATATAATCCCTTCAATTTCCAGAAAATAGATCAAAAAAGTGCTCAACTGTCTTCGTATTTTAATGGGGTGGTCTTATAATGAACAGCATTCAGCTGCAAGTAGCAGTTTCACTAAGCAAAGCCAGTCAACATACAATGAGAAAAAACTGGGTTGAAAAAGTAAGACAAGACACAGAGACATTATATTACTTTTTACAAAATAAGAGTCATTTGTCAGAATTTAGTTTCCCAAAAGAAGTTTGCCTCACAATAATAATGCAAAACAAGGAAGAAATCTATGAAGAAACCTAAGAAATAGTTTATACATAAAAATCCATAATTGTCTTTAGCTTCCATTACCTACCAGATCTGGACTTAATGATGTCACTGAATTCGTTCTGCCCATTGTCAGGCCTGGCTTCATGCTCTCCATACTTGGCCATCTTGGCTGACTTTCAGTGTAATCCAAAAACTGTACCGAGTGCTCTTTTTAAGGCTTTCAACTTTTTACAGTAGCTCAGCTTGACATCAATACCTAAAAAGAAAAGGGAAAGTATTGACTTGGAAAAATATATTTGTATTTTTTATATATAGTAACTATCCATTCAGCAATTTTTCTTTATTTTTTAGAGACAGGGTCTTGTTCTACTGCCCAGGTTGGAGTGCAGTAGCCAATCATACCTCACTGCAGCCTTGAACTCCTGGGCTCAAGTGATCTTCCTGCCTCAGGCTCCTAACTAGCTGGGACTACAGGTGCACACTACCACCACCCCCAGATAATTTTTCTTTTTTTTTTTTTTTTTTTTTTTTTTAGAGACGTGATCTCACTCCATTGCCCAGGCTGATCTCAAATTCCTGGACTCAAGCAATCCTCCTGCCTCAGCCTCCCAGAGTGCTAAGATTATAGTGAGTGAGCCACAGCACCTGGCCTCATTCAGCAAATATTTACTGAATGACTACCATGGGTAAAGCAATGATGCAGGCAATGGGAATATGAACATCAAAAAGAGATATGGCCTCTGCCGTGATGGAGCTTACAGACACCAAGCAATTAATTATATAATGAATTACTTCATTACAATACTGATAGACTGCAAATGTACAAAGGAGAGGCATGGAGTAATAAGAGCATACAGCAGAGGAATCTGACCTGCCCTGGGCAATTAGAGAAGGCTTTCTTAAAGAAGTGACACTTGAGCCAACCCTGCAAGGACGACAAGAATTTAATTAGCCAAAAAGGAAAGTGGAAAGAGAAAAGGTAAGAGCTTCCCATGTGAAGTGGCAGGAAGAATGATGGAGCAGTCAAAGAGCTAAGCTCAGGCCAGTGTTTTTGGATAAAAGACAGCCAGTAGACAAGTACATCTGTTGAGCTAGGTGAGGTAGGTAGGCGAGGCCAGGGACAGGGCCTTGGAGACCATGATACGGCTTTTGATCTTCATCTGAAGAACAATAGGGATAGCCAGGAGATGATTTTAAGCAGGGAATTGACATGACCAGATTGGCCTTTTTAAAAGATCAGTGTGAGCCAGGCATGGTGGCTCACACCTGTAATTCTATTACTGTGGGAGGCCGAGGATGGAGGATCATTTGAGATCAGGAGGAGTTCAAGACCAGCACTGAGTAAGAGTGAGACCCCATCTCTACAAAAAATACAAAAATTAGCCAGACCTGTAGTCCCAGCTACTTGGGAGGCTGAGGCAAGAGGATCTGAGCCCAGGAGTTTGAAGTTGCAGTGAGCTATGATGACACCACTGCACTCTATCTAGCCAGGGTAACACAAGGAGACTCTGTCTCAAAAAAAAGATCATGGTGGCTTATAGGTAGACCAAAGTAACACATGGACAATGAGTGAAGACTATGGCAGAATATAACAAATGCTAATTAAGGAGCCAGGCCATGCGTACATGGTTGTTGAATGAAAATTTCTTTTCATTTTCTTTTGTATGTTTGAAAATTTTTCAAAATAATATGTTGGGGGGAAAATTCCTAACCTTAACCAAGCAATCAAAATAAAAATGTTTATTATTTATTTTATTATTATTATTATTTATTTATTCAACATATTATATTTTCAACATAACCAATAATGGGATATCATGTAATGCAATGGAATATACACGACATCATCTATATCCTTGCCAAAATGTTTAATGTGAAACTTATCATGAACAGACAAATCTAGACCGTGGGTAGTTTTCAAAACAAATGGCCTGGGTCTCTTCAAAATTGTCAGTATCATGAAAACCAAAATTACCTGGAAGGGAGGGAATTTTGTGGATTAAAGGATACTAAACAGACATGGCAACTAAATGTAATACTTGATTAAATTCAGAATTGTAAAATAAAACACTTTGAAGATCACTTGAAAAATCTGAATTTGGACTGTATTTTAGATAATATTGTGTCAGTGTCAAGTCTCTTTAACATTAGTTAATGGTATTGTTATACAGGAGAATGTCTTTGTAAGATACACATGACAAAATTTTTAGCAATGAAGTGTGATAATATCTCTAACTTAAGTTCAAACTGGGCAGCATACATCTACCTAGATCTATCTACGTACGTATTTATATTGATATGTGTACGTATGCATATATATGCATACAGACACAGTGAGAGAGAGAGACAGGGTAGGGGAGAGAGAAAGAGAGATATGAAGTAAATATTGTGAAGTGAGAAGTCAAAAGGCATCTGGGTGGTTACTGTGCTATTCTTTCTCTTCCAATATTGCAGAATATTGCAGGCAGGAAATGACTGTGGACTAAACAAGGGTAGATGCAAAGAAATGGTTGAATATCTAGGATATTTAGATATTCAATAAAGAAGGGCAATAGGATTTGGGAACTGATTGGATATCAAAGCCTCAGGATACTAGCATGCAAAATGACTCCCCAGTTTTGGTTTGGGCGATTAGCTACAGGGTGAGTCATTCACTGAGCTGGGGAAACTGGAGGCTAGCTGACTGGGAGAAAGAAATTGTGAATGTGGTTTGGACTTGCTGCGTTTGAGGTACCTCTGAGATATATAAGTGGAGATGACAAAAGGGCAGTTGGATATACAGCATTGGATCATCAATCTGACAGATTTTATGAGAGTATAAAAACCTTTTTTCATTTTTTATATGGCTCAACTACTGTTAAGAATTTATGGATTATTATATGATTAAGCTCCTTTGTTCAGGTACATAACTGTAAAAGATTTGCTAAGTTCTTTAAATGTATTTCACTATATTCAAGAACCAAAAACTTTGTTCAGAAGAATATACACAAAATTTTATTATGGAAAATCAGGTTTGCCGAAGGAAAATTCTCTTTCCTGGAAAAAACTACAGTGTATTCCCTCTGAGACATAAGTCTAAGTCTAATGGGTCTTAGCCAAGGGTCTCCATTTCAATGCTGCCGAAAGCCTTCTCCACTCCATAAAAAAGAAAACTGTTGACAAAGGACTTTATTTCATTTGCACATGATCAGTAATACATCTTCATTATACTGTTTTACCTGCCACTCTCCTTGAGATAATTTTCAAATTTTCTCTTTTTGATTATGAAAATCCCTTACATGCTACAAAGATACAGCAGAAAAGGTGATCAGAGGACAAGGAAAAAAGGAGAAAGGAGAATAACAGAAGGCCATTTAAACAATGACAGCCTCTGACGTCACTTGTTGCCACTAATGGCCAGAAGACTCCAGTTTGACTAATGTAAGGCACAGGATGCCTCCTTCTAAATCGCCAAATGCTGCAGCAACTTATCATTGGTTGTCAGGAGACAAATCAAAGTCTCACACTAACATGTGTCCTAATGTGACCTTCCACTTCCACACCCGTGAAATGGAGGGTATGCCATCTCCCACAAACTCTAGGTAAGAAACTGAGAATAAATGAATGAGATATTGCTTTAGAAGCTTTAAGCCCTATACAACTGTAAGCTATTGTTACCACTGCCCTAGATTCCCTTCCCTCAAAATGATGCTCTCGTAAAGTTTAGCCAGCTGTTTCTCACTCACATCAACTCCCTCACAACTCCATATTCACCAACTCTTCCTTCAGAACATTTCTGGCTGTCGTATGGACCAGAAGGCAAGAATGTGTAGCAATAAACCTAAGGTGAAAAGGCAGAGGATAGCCTTACAGGCAAAACTAATGTTTTAATTTTTTTTAATTTTAAGAATTACACTATATATATATATACACACATTCAACAATGTGTATTATGATGGAAATGTGGTTAAGTCCTTGGGCAAAAACTATTCTTTTACTATAGGAACTAAAATCTAGGAATGGGGAAAGGGAAGGCAAGGAGACAAGAGTTTGCCACTGCTTGAAACACAGTAAAAGAAATTGCTGAGTGTCAAAACTGCCATTCACACACGGAAGCGCTCCAGGGAAGGTTAATACTACTGTGGTTAATACTGTTTACAGGGGCAATAAATTTTAGGTAAACACCCAAAGGAGAGTTAAAGAGCTGTCTCATGGGGTCCTATCAATGCTGGTAAAAGGGGCGGGGAATGGCTCCACGTCAACCCTGGCCCTCGTCGCTGAAGTACCC
Source organism: Cheirogaleus major (assembly GCA_963574435.1). Taxonomy (NCBI): domain Eukaryota; kingdom Metazoa; phylum Chordata; class Mammalia; order Primates; family Cheirogaleidae; genus Cheirogaleus; species Cheirogaleus major. The sequence goes on from CAUYPO010134722.1 coordinate 7,043, forward strand.
ACGAGCTTCGCATTCCTCCAGCTCTCGCCTGACCCTGCGATGTCCGCAGGCTGCGTCCCCCACCCCACGCCCACCCGCAACCAACCCGGAGGGGCCAACCGGACTGCCTGAGGCCGGTGCACGTTTCGGAGGAATGGATGAGGCCGCTGCTGCGGGCCCCGCAGGCCCGGAGCGCCAGGGAATCCGGCCTCCCCTCCAACTCGGTGCGCTCTGACCACGGTGATCGGTGCACTGCCCCTCGCAAGAAGGCATGGGGAACTGACCTGCGAGGCCCGGTGACCCAGGTGACCCGAAGCCTGGGAAAGAGGAGGCCCTCCCCGGACACCACAGAGAGCGGGGCCATGGAGTTAGATCCAGGGCACTCCAGTTCATTGTAAAACAAAGTGCGGGTCCCAAGGCTCTCGGAGGTCATGCACGTTTTCTCCTCCCCTTGAAACAACCCTGGAACAAGTCCCTTTCGTGATCTGGGGCTTGGAAAAAAAAAATCTCTTTTAACAGCGCGCCATCTAAAAGTTGCACAGCCTACAATTGGTGCTTTGTTGGTTTTGTATGTGGCCTTGGGCAACCAGAGCCTTGGACCCCGGGCCAAAGGGGGGCATAAATTACCTTGTCAGTTGCAGCAAGAGATGCCAAAAGTGCGGAAAACGAGAAGAGTAGCCTTCGCAGGACTACACACCAATGGGGCACCCACCCCCATCCCGTCCCCTCAGCCTCTCCAGGGCCGCTGGCAGGGAGCTGGTGATCGCGCCACACTCTCCGGAGCCCCACCCACGGGAGCAGCAACCACCCAGAGGTCGAGCACGTTCCCTGCGAGGCGGACAGCTGGAAAGCGCTCCACTGCCCGCCGACCACACAGCCACCCTCTGCCCACCCTCTCCTTGTGGACTCCACCGGGGCCCCGCCTTCCCCAGGCCCGAGTGTGTATGACAGGCTCTCCTAAGAGGCCACGTCCCCTCTTGGAGATCGCTGGCCCAGCGCCCTGCACTGCGCGATGCACAGACGCGCGACCCTCTCGCCCCGGCGGGGGAGGCAGAGCGGGGAGCAAGGGGGCAGCACAGAACCAGTCCGGGAAGTCTGGGTCGTACGCAATTAGTACAGATTCCTAGGACCTCCTGGCCCGAGCTCCCTCCACGCTTCTGACATTGTCTCTCCCGCCGCGGGGAGCTCAACTGAGGTTCCGAGGAAAGTGCACGCAAAAGTTGGTTACATCCTCGGCTCAGACTTGAGCTCGGGACGCCGCTCGAGGGCGGAAGAGCCGCAGAAAGATCCATCCTCCTCCCGGCCTCCGCCCATTCCCTCCGGGACCGCGGACACATTACCCAGCCCCGGGCTTTAGTAGAGCACGGGCTTACCTGCTCACCCGCCGGCCGCCGCGCCCCGAGCCGGCCGAGGGCTCCGCTGGACTTGCTTGGGTCGCAGTTGTCGCGGGGGTGTGTGCGATGTGAGTTTAGTGGAGGGATGTTTAAAAAAAAAAAAAAGAAAAGTGAAACGTGGAGAAACGGACAAGATCCGAAAGAAAAAAAAAAAAATTTTTTTTGACACCCTACTGAAAACGCCCCTGACTTGTGCAATCTTCCTGCCTGGTAGTTCCGCCAAAAACAAAACAGTCAAAGCGCAAACCTGGAGCGGGAGCGCAGGCACCAAGTTTGCCAAACACTTAGAGAGTTTTCCGTCTGCAGAAATGACCCAAAAGAAGGGGGGCACTGCTCCCCGTGATTCCCCAATCGGCTTCGGGAGCCTGAGGCTCCTCCTCGCCCCTCGGCGGGAGAAAGCCCGCGGCCGGCTGCGGCTGCCCGCTCCCCTCCTCCGAGCAAAGGCGACTCCACAACTTTGTGCGCGAGAGCGGCTGGCTCCTCCGGCGGCTCCTCCTCCTCCTCCTCCTCCTCCTCCCGGCCGCGGGCCTGCCCCTTTGTTGGAAAAGAGCGCAGGAGGCACCGGAGGGAGGGTGCGGCGCAGGACCGATCGGTCTCGCGCCACCGCCCCCCTGGGAAGACGCGCTGGTCCGGGCAACTGGGGTTCGCTCTCCCCAGGAGGAGGCCTGGCAGGTCTGGCCGGCCGGCGCCGCTCCCGCGCTCCCGCTCCCCTCGCCTCTCCCGCCCGCTGCCGCCGGCCCAGCAACTTTGTTCCCGGAGATCAGCCCCTTTCTGCTCGGGGCTCGGCCTCGGCGGGGCCTCTGCGGCCACCACGGGCACCGCTCCGGGAACTTGGCGCCCCGGGTCACCTGACCGCGCGCCCCGTCAATCAGCGCCGGCGCTGCGCGCCCTCCCAGCCCGCAGCTGCCCGGCTCGGCGCGCTGGTGGCCGGGGGAGGTGCACCGGGCTCGGCTCCCAGACTGGTCCGTGCGTGCCGGGCAGCCGGGAGCCCGCAGCTAGAACGGATGCCTCGCGCAAACACAATTCTCTTCATTCAAATCGTCCAAAAACGAGAGTCACGCCTGCCTGGGCAAACCTGGTCTTTAGTTAGGGTGATTTTTTTTTTAAGAGATCAATCCCCGTCTGCCCGCCCCCCCCAACTCAGCCCATCTCAGTTTGCTGACGTTGCTGATCTTTCGGTCCTAGTTCCAACGGTATATTTATTCTACATAATTTTCTTAGAGTCTTTTTTAATATTAAGAAAAGACTTGAAATTCCGTTTTATATTGGTTCATATTGCAAGTAGTGTTTGCGCTGACCTTATTTTTCTGTTTTTCCAATATATGCATACAAACACACATCTGTTATAGAGCCTGTTTCCAGCTTGAGGGCCAATATGTATCTGGGAAGAAATGAGCTTGTGCTGTGTGTGCATTTTTCTGATTTACACATTTCATTCCCTGTGTGTTCCTGTGATTCTTTTAAAATCACACGTGGGAGGAGAAAAAAACCCAGCAATCTGAGTTCTTAGCTTATATAAATAAAGAGTAAGGGATGATTGATAAGCGAGCTCTGGCTTATTGCAGGCTTAATATTAATATTCGAGAGTTAATTTACAGGCAGTAAAGATTAAGCCACTAGGGGCCTTAAATGAATTTTTCAGAAAGAATTCACTAGGCTTTTGTTAGTTATAAAATCAAAGGCTCCTCCATCCCTAAGTGCTATGAGGGGTAGGAGGATGTCCCCAAAGACAGTCTTCTTGATAAGGTGTCCAGCTCAGTTTCCTTCCTTTTGATGATTTTCTATATATGAAGCAAATAAAATTCAAAGGATTAACTTGAAATGGGTATGCTTTATTCATTCATTTCATTCCTTCATTCATTTCACAAACACCAATTTGGAGTCTGGCAGGTCTGCTGGCAGGTGGGTGATGCAAAGATAAATCTGATAGCGATCTTACCCTTAAAGAACTTAGAATCTGGTAAGTGAGATAAGCCATGTAAACAAGCAAATATATGCAAGATCTCCGATAAATGCCATAAGAAAAGAGCAGATCAAGTGCTACCTAAGCCAGGCTGCATAGAAAGAGGTAGAGGTTTCCTTTAACTGATCATTCTAGAGACACTTAAAGTTACTCATTACTCCCGTACCTTGGTTGAGTTGATGGAAACTCAGATTTCCTCCTTTAAAACAGATAACAAGGCCACACTGGAGTGTTTGAGGCTTTTGTCACTTCAAATGATGTAGAGGTAAAAAGCACTTTGTAAAATTTGAAATGCAATACAAATATTAATTTATTTGCTCAAAAGTTTTGAAAAACACAGATGGTTTGGGTCCTATAGTTTCTGGATTTTTAAGCTCTGAGACCATGTTCAGTCATGCTTCCCCCAGCACAGAGGACAACAGCCACCTTCTGCATAGAAGTGACTCATCCTGCACACCAGCCACAGTATCCTGTGGGGAGTTACTAGTGGACCTGTGCCCTGTCTATTTCTAGCCCTTCTCTCATCAGGCAGAGACTACAGAATGATCCCAGGTCCCAACGTGGGTCTGCTCTCACTTTGTTTGTTAAGTGGGGAAACCACATTTGGTGGGAGATGCTGACCACAGAGAACTATATTTCCATAGAGCAGACAATGTGATTTTCCTTCACATCCTGAAGATCTAGATGGGGGATGGTGGAGACAGTCTGCCAGGAGGTGAGGTGCCTGTCATAACAATGTTCAGTGGAGTTTTGTCTGCCCATCCCAAAGATCACTGCAGAGAATTTGCAGAAAGTGATAGGAATGTGGCCTTGGGTCTACTATTAACCTAAAGTAGGGACTGCCCTACAGTCACCATAGAACAGAGAAAATTAAAGAAAATTGAATTGGTATCACTGTAGGAGAGAAAGCCCTTGACATAGGAGAAAATTATGAGTAATGTACATATAGGATCATATATAAAGATAAATGCATATGTGTGTATATATAATATATAGACATGATTCATCTAGATATTGTCTCTATACAGGAAACTGCATCCTTATAAGAGCCACAAAGAAAATGTTCACTACTAAACTTTGTGCAAGTGTATAGAAATGAAGTTTCTCTTTAAACAATATAAAACACATAATGCATTTTTAAAAAATCAAAGCCAAGTGTGATGGCTCATGTGTGTAATTCCAGCAACTTGAGAGGCTGAGGCGGGAGGATCATGTGAGACCAGGATGTGGAGACCAGGCTGGGCGACATGGTGAGGCTCTCATCTCTGAAAAAAAATTTTTTTTTTCAATTAAAAAAAATGTTTTTAAATCAAGACACTCCTCAGCTTAACCCTTGGTGTTGACTATGAATGAACCCCACGTAGAAGCATTTAAGGGAAAGTAGGGGGAAGGTTAGGGAATTTACCTTTTTTTATCTTTTTCAGATCAACAAAGCATAAATCTGTGGCTTGTATAGAGACTGGAATATTTGCTGAATATTGTTGCTGAATTCTTCAGTCAAATATCTAGTATTCTTGTGCAAGCTGAAGAGAGATATAAATAAAATTCTTTGTAATAGAATTAAAGAAACAAAAAATAATAACACATGAAACTTTTAGAGAATAAATAGCACAAAGACAGAGTTCCTCACCATTCAGTAAGCTTAAGAGTCACCAGGGGAACATTTGTTAAATTAGGATCGCCCTCAGAAATTCGCATTTAGTAAGTCTGGTGGGGCCCAGGAAGCTGCGGCTTTAGATCAGGATGGTTGGGGAACCACACTTTGAGCCACTGTGCCCTAGTGGCCTCACATAGGCCACTTTGGATGATTGGAGCAGTCTAGAAATTTCCCTAGGAGAATGGGCAATCCATACTGGATAGATCATAATTTCAGAATACTCATGATTAGCTTTACCACTTTGAATTCCAGTGTTTTCTTCAGATTCAGACCACCCTTGAGGTTACCACAGTCCTAAACCCCTTGGGAGTATTCCTAAGTGCAACTGAGCCTGCAATGGGGGTGGGCAGCCTGGCCCAGTTCTGAGGACATGAGGCTCTGAAGAGAAAGGCTAAAGAAAAGAAGGCAAAGAGGAGAGGAATAAGATGCTAAGGGCAAAATAAAAGGGCTGAATTGCTGGGGAGAGAAGAGCAACTGGTAGAACAAAAGGGTAGAAACAGAAGTCCCCAAAAGAGAAAGAAGAGCTCCAGCAAGTGCCAGGTAGGAAACCCAGACCACCTCCTAGCTGTGCCTGCCCCCTTAGCCCAGAACACGTGAATAAAACACACCCTGTGTTGGGTTTATCCTGCTTGTTAATTGTACTTGGTTCAATTCACTTTCTATAGTTGCATAATGTTGGTGCTAGAAAAGATTTTAGAGTCTCTCCTTCAACCCTCTAATTTTACACATAGAGAAGCAAATGAAAGATATAAAACCAGCTAGGGCATACATTTAGGCAGAATAAAATAATCTGTTGGGCAGGGGGGATTTCCAAATTACTAAGAAGTAAAAAGAGAGTATCCCTATGTTATAGCAAGTGGGAGAAGCCTAAGGAGAGGGAGAGAAGGGGAGAGGAGGGAAGGGGAGGGCAGGGGAGAGGAGGGAAGGGGAGGGAGGAGGGGAGAAAGGTAGCAAAGCTGAAAGATGACTAGGCCAGATTTAAGCTCCCTCAGTGCTCATTATGGTATTGGCAGTTATTAGCTGTATGAGCTTGTGGAACTTAACCTTTAGCTTCCTTATCTATAAAATAGACAGAATAATACTCCCTCAAGTGTTGTTGCGAGAATCAAATGAGTTAGTTAATAAAACACATTTGTCGTAGTGTCTGGCATTTTTACTTTTACTGTGTTCCTTTCCTTTTTCTCTTAACGCAAGAGGATTTGCTGCCATGTTGCGGTCTTCATGCATTCTTTTATTGAAAACATGCCTAGAACTCCCATTATCTGCTGCAGGCTGGGTATGCAAAAGGGAACCAGCCCCAGCGGCTAACTTCAAAGAGCTCACTGTCCAGCGATAGAGACCAACACATAAATACACGTAAATAGTAATATGGGTATAGCAGCACTGCCAAGATGTAACCCAATGGGAGAAGGACAGGAAGGGGCAGGGGAGTTATGAAGAACTGACACCTGAGTTGAGCCTTAGCAGATGAGTAGGAATCCTAAAAGACATCTGTTGCCTTGTGTCTGCCAACAACTTTTCCCCTCTTTTTGAAGGAACATTAGCCCTTCCTTTGAGGAATTGCTCCTCTGCTGCTCCACTTAGCTTTTGTGGGGCTGTCAGTCACTTCTCCACCTAGCTTGGGGGTGGGCTCATAGCCAGGAATAGCCTCCTATGTTCTAAGAGGACACAGGAGCTAAGGCCCATTGAGTCCCTCCTGAGTGGTTTTCTTGGTAGCACTGGGAGGGAAGATTCTCTTTTTTCCCTTTGGAATGAGTAAACACTAACATAAAATTGAGACTATCCCACAATCCCTTCATGTGCCTCTCTTGCTTCTCCTGCTGGCTGGAGTTCTATATCTATGGAAGGAGAAAATGAAACCATTGCACAGGGAGCTGAAAAAACATGGAGAAAGAATTTTGCAGATGCAAGAGTCCCTGGTTTCCATGCCCACACTCCCTTCATCCTCAGTGTTAACTTGTGTTGGAATTCCGTCACTCGCAATAGCATGAGCCCAGTCTAATATACAAATTAACAGGGTAAAGAGCAGGTCTACGGCAAGGCTGGAGGCAAAGGAAGAGCATGGGATGTGTATGAATGGTGGAGGGTGGCAGGAGGAACGTTTCCTTTTGTTGAAGTCCTGTGTGGTTCCCCCAACTCCCTAACACATCCTAACCCAAACACATCTGCAGCCTTAGCCTGGTAAGGGTGGGGACCACTGTCTAGATTCCCAGGCCATAGTCAGACATCACATACGCCTAGGTGAGTATTCGTTTCCCTGCCCCAAACTCCAGTTGACCATTGGAACTAAAATATGCCCTAAATTTCATCCTGTTTGGCAAGAGCCCTAACCCTCAGCCTGGCTCTGTGGCTTCCTTGCCCAGGGCCGAGGTTCAGGTTCCTGGGTGCACCCCTTGGAGTCCCCTTACAGATAGATGCCCTGCTCTAGCCAGGGCAATGCTTTTCTTGCTTGGGTGCAACTCCTTGGCCAGGAAGGCCTCATTAGTCAGCTTAATGTTCCCAATGCCCCTCTGGAGGGCAAACTCTACACTACCCAGCTGCCTGATCATAAGGGGCCTGCTTGTTGGTCTAAACTATCTTCATGGTCCCCCTTCCCAGACTCCTCCCTCTGGGCACCACCTCTCTGTATTGTGAAGAGATGACCAACATCATTTTACACCTAAGCCTGACCAAGTTATGACATTAATCAACTGCCCCTGCTATCAACCATTATTTCCTTCTAGAAAATTATCTTACAGTTTTTAGGTGGATGCCAAATTCTCCTGTGCTCTTACCCTGCATTTAAGAGACATATTGGGCCAGGCGCAGTGGCTCAAGCCTATAATCCCAGCACTTTGGGAGGCCAAGGAGGGAGGATCACTTGAGGCCAGAAGTTCTACACAAGCCCCGGCAACATAGTAAGACCCTGTCTCTACAAAAAAATTAACTGGGCATGGTGGCATGCTCTGTGGTACCAGATACTCAAGAGGCTGAGGCAGGAGGATCACTTGAGTCCAGGAGTTCGAGGCTGCAGTGAGCTATGATTGCACCACTGCACTCCAGCCTGGGTGACAGAGCGAGACCCTGTCTCTTAAACAAACAAACAAATAAAAACACATATTGTTACCACTTTTCCCATTCTAGGACTGGATACTTTGTGAACTTCTGTCACTGGAGAACTAGCTGGGACCCCCACACCCCATGCACTGATAAGTGATGAGCCTTCTCAGTTATTATTAGGTATTTCCAGCTGTGCAAACCTGAGGAAAAGCCCAAGGATTCCATCACAGTTA